>APFE030647699.1:212660-271745 GCA_000404065.3 Pinus taeda
ATAATCTCCTTGAGATGTGATGGCTGCTTTACTTTTGCTGTTCTTTTGCTGAGGTCGTGTTCCTTCCCCTGTTTCCTATGTCCTGGGCAGTGCTTCCTGTACCTGCTGGAAATTTCTAGTCATAGGTCTTCTTGGTTTAAAAACAAATTCCTGGGCTGGCTCATCAAAATTAAGCCTTTTTGAGGCTTTGGTTTTCTTAACCTTTACCTGTGGTGACTGTGTCAAATCAATCTCAATCGGTTTAGACAGTTCTAACTCAATAGCCTGTAATAGATCATTTAGGCTTTCCTTGGACATAGGGCTTGCCTTAGACACAAGGCTCTCCTCGACAGCTATAGCTTTGCCTTTCTCTTTATTAATCTGGCTTCTTGTCCTCACCCTTGAGGCTACTTCAGGTTTACTTGCTTGAGGTACAATCTTCTTACTCTGAGTTTTCTTTTTTGTTGATTGCTGGGGCTGTTCTTGAATGGCTAACGGCTTCACTGGTTCTGGTGGCTGTGGTTTGGTTTCGTTTTGGGCTCTTGCCTCCCTTTGAAGCTCAGCTCTTGTAAACTCTTTAGCTGGTTGAGGAGTAAGACCAGTCTTACTTTGGAAACGAGCCATGAAGATAAAAGAATTCCAGTCTCGGCCTATCTTCTGGAGGCTATCTAAAATCAAAAATTTAATCAGACCATGATGAAATAAAGATGTCTCACAGTCCTCTTTCCTGAGCTGCACCTTATCACACATTTTACTTAGGCTGCGAAATAAATAAAATGAAATGTCTATGGAGACTTTCTCGGTAAAATGCAAGAGCAGTTTAAAATGATAAGGATAAACCTTATTGTACCTTCCTTCACAGGTTAAATACTTCTGAATGCAAGTAAGAAGAAGAGCATAATGTTCCTTGAGATAGAACCTAGGTACTGCTTTTGTGTAATCCTCATTTACATATGCCTCTTTTAAGAACTCTTTACAAGGATTCCTATCAAATTTAAAATTCTTGAACCATTCTTCCTGTCCTCTTGGTATCTCGGTTACAGCAGCTATGGCTTCTGGAGAAACTGATACCTCTAACATGGCAACCTTTGAATTCAAACTGGTAAAATTAAGCGCAAATTCTTTTGTTACCTGTGCATGCCCTCCTTGCAGCTTTTTACAAAATCTCCAGCACCCGGCATTTTTAAACGCCTTCTTCACGCCTTCATCTCTCAAGGTTATGTCCAGGCCTTCAGGTTCATTCCTTTGAAATTTGCCAGACCTTTGCTCCTTTCTCTCCATCTTCACTTTGAAATCTTCATAGCCAAATTCTAACTTTGAAATCTTCACAGCCAAATTCTAACAGCTCCGGTCGAGATGGTGATACAGCAATACAGTTCCTCTTTTTTATTCAGCCTCGCTTGTAATCAGGCTCACTTGAATAGCCTCGCTTGAAATTCAAATCAAAACATGACCGATCACTCATGCAACACTCACGGCCATTATTAGGACTATGCACGGTAAAATCTCTTGGGAATGAGATTTCCATGCATATCAAAAATCTATTGGTGGAGTAGCGGCAAATGAACGTTCAAGCATGATTTCAAGAGGTACTCAAACTGACATGAGTGGACGGACATGCTGACTCACCTATGGACTTGACATTTCAGGAAAGATTCGCTACGGAATGCACAAATCCATGATTTCGCAGCGTTGTTAGTTATATTTTTTAATGATGCGCTGTGAAACTACTTAATCATTACGCGCTGCGAAACTGCTAGACTATGATTGCGCTGCGAAATAGGCAAATAAGACTGTGCTGCGGAATCACTAAAAGACAAGGTGACTTGGCATAGACATGACATGACTATGGAATAATGATGAGTGGAGGAAAGCCAATAGGAGCAGATTCTGATTTAAGCTTAAAAACCTTTAAAACTCTGATTCCTAAGTGAGACAAATAAAAATGAAAACAGCTTAAACATAGACCTTTGTCATCAGACTAGGGCATGTAACTGTATGCATCAAACCTTTAGTTCTAAGTGATAACACCTCCCTGTGTTGGTTGGCTGACCATCCCAAGGTGATTTTCTTTCTATTGTTTCCACTCTATCCCCTAACCTTTCATTCCTTTGATTATAGCATCTGGTTTCTGTTCAACAGGTGAAGCTTCTTCTTTTAGTGGTATCCTTCTTTCACTTCTAACCTTGGCACATTTTGACATCAGATTAGCCTCAACACTGACAACTATATTTTGCATTTCTTCTAAAGTTCTAGGGTATCTTTCCCTTAGTTGAAAAGCCATATCTAAATCAAATCCATCTGGGAACTTAATCAGGGCCAAATCAGGTGAGGGTCTGAAGTTTTGAGGAATTGCATTGTAAATAGTATTAAACCTAGTGTAGTAATCTTGCATAGTTTCTTGAGTTCCTCTCTTGAGATCTGTAGAGGATCTTTCTTCTTCTCCCAACGATCTAAGAATTGTGTATAAAGGGTTTCTAGGCTGTCTATTTTGTTTGCCCTTAAAGCCCTAAACCAAGTTCTTACTTCACCTGTTAAACATTGAACAAATACCCTCATTCTTACATCAGTAGTATCAATCTCATATATTTCGAAATAGTCAGTCATTTTTTTGGTATGTTGCTGAGTTGTGTAGGTTCCAGTACCATCAAATTGAGTGATTTTACTTTGATAGTCTTGGGGCATGACACCCAAGTTGGCAGGTAAAACCATAGGAGTATACCTATTTGCCCTGGCTACAGGTATTGATGTAACAATAGATGGGGTAGGGGTAACAATGGGAATGTGAGTTGTGGATGGAGAGGTAGAAGGAGGTGTTTGTGGTGGAGTGGTTTGGGGTTGAGATGTGTGAGGGAAAGGTGAGGAATTTGCAGAAGCAATAGTGATTGTAGAGGGATCAGGTGTTCTTTCAAAAGTAAGCTCAGATTGTATTGAATTTTGTAAATGTCTGTCAATTGAAACATTGACAGCTTCAAATTGTAACTCTTCAATAAATACTGGGTCTAGAACCAAGCAGGACAATTCAGTGTTAGAGAATGTTACAAACAAGGAGGTCTCAAATTGTTCATCAAAAGGTTCATCCTCAAGATAAATCTAAATCACAGGGCAGGATCTCGATCTGTAGATGGGCCGAAACTAGCAGTACTTTCTTGGCTTTCATGTCTCCTAAGAATTCTGGGAATCAGATTGGGGTTCTCAAACATAGGTGGTGGATTTGGATTAGGATTTGACCTAGTGTAATGAGTTCTTTCTGAAGCTAGATTTCTCAGTTTTGATTTTCTAAATTAATATTAACAAAAACTTATGTGATTTCTTTAAGATGTTTCAGATTTGAATTAAAAACCTTCCTAAAGATTTGTTTAACTAAGGAACTGGTTCATGTTCAATTGATAAACTAGAGTAGAGATAGACTAAAGCAGCATTCATCTACTTATGCCTTGCAAAGCAAGAGCAGTTTGAAGGCTACCTGGCTAGCTTCAGGCTCTGTCTATAGTTTATAAATTAAATGGCAATAACAACAAATTTTCGTTCCCTAGTGGAGTCACCACTATGTTATAACTCAGATTTTCCCAGAAGTTGTATGAAGGGGAAAGGGGTCCGAGGTAACCACAAACCAACTTTTAGATACATAATCTAGCCAATCTATACCTAGAGAGGGCTCTCCCTTTAAGTTTTAAATTTGTTTTATAAGGTTTTAGGCTATTTATTAGAACTTTGGGATTTTGATTGATTTTGTTGGTGAAATTCAGTAGTAGAGGGGTAGAACTGAATAGTTTAGTCCATTGGGCTAATGGAGTCGGGGAAAATGGCTCAACTAGATTTTGCTTCTCAATAAAGGATGGCTTCACAGGGCAAGACAACTGAATAGGGAGCAAATAGAGACTTTAAAAAGATGGGATGTACTTAAAAGGGTTGAAGGGCAATTAAGAATCCTTCAACATGTTTTAAGGGAATAGAACTTGACTAATCACCAATAAAGAGAATTTAAGAATTATTTACTAAATGAATACCATGAATAAACTAGGAAATATGAGCAATTAAGAATTCATTGTTTATGCTAGTTTAGAAGAAAACATTGAGAACAAAAATGATTGGAGATAGATTGCACTTAAGCACTTTCTGAATTATTCTTTTTCATTTTAATATTCAGATATGGAACATAATTGATATAATAAACTAGAAAACATTAACACAAGAGATATAAGATACTTATTTTTTTGATGTTCAACACATGAATCCTGTGAAAAGTGCTTTACATCAATCCTTCATTTAGCTAGCCATGAAAATTTTGTCCAACAACACTTTTTATTCCAAAATAATTAGTTTTAGAGCAATGTCTAAGAATCCACCCTCAATACTCTAAACGAGGGAGTATTTATACACAAATTTTACAATAAAAATATCTCATAACAAAGTGAGATATAAACTGAGATGACTAACTAAAAGTTACATGAAGATAGGACCAGATAGTCTCATAGATAACAGATAGAGGCAAACAGATGGTTTGCTATCCCTATTCCTGAGAGTGTGCTGGAGTTAAGCCCTATGATTTGGCTTCTTGCTATGTTTGATATAACTCAGTGTTGGCTGCTCTGTTTTTATCTTCTTACCGATACACTTTGCCTGCATTTGATACTCTTTACCTGTTGATCTATTTTTATCCTCTCACCCCCATTGACTGTAGTAAATAACCAAAATTTACCTTTTACCAAAGAGAAATTGCAAAATTTCTAACATTTCTTCTCACCATTTTGGCAATGGTATTCTAGTTTTCGAAAGTTTTTTGAGGGTTTCATTTGTTTTGGTGTACCTAAAAAAGGTAGGCTAAATAGGAAACAAGTGCTTTATTTCATGCTCAACATAGAACAGATTCTCTAGACTGTCATAGAGAACTCTGGCTGTAGGGAGTGATTTTGATGCTGAAGCATTTGTTGATGAACTTGCCTGGTTGTTTGCATATTGATTCAATTAGTCCACATAATCTATATGCCTCATTAATTTGTCATCAATAACTAAAGGACTAGGTAACCCTTTACTATGCAAAATACCAAATCTCTCCATAAAAGCATTAATTTCCTCCTGCATGTCACGGCACCTTCTTTCTAAATTTTGCATCAAAGTCCTCTTAGTTAATACTCTTTTGACTTCTAGAATGGTGTCTGTTCTATATTCAATGCCTAGTTCTTGAAGCTGGTTCTTATTCTTGTTATTCAAAAAATGTATGAGCCTGGTGGCTTCCTCAGGCATTTTTCCTAATTCTGCTCTTGCGTTCTGTATCTCTTCTTGGGCTGCCTTTACAAACTCTATCTGCTAAAAAATTATTTGGATTGATGGCCAAACATCATTTATTGACTGAATGATGTTGGCCCATAGAATCTTCCTAATGTCTATTAGAGGCTTGTCAAAAGTTAGATCTTTTTCTAATGATTTTACCTTGTTTTCTAATCCTTTGATTCCCCTTGTTTTTTCTGCAACATTTATCTTTGAGAGATCATACCTCTATTCTAGGTTGGCATATTGTTCTTTCACCTTATTTAACTATGAAACTTGTAGTTTCATGTCCTCCATTGATTTTATTAGTTCCTCTGTGCTCAAATTAGCAGTACTGCCCTGTGTTCATCCTGCTTTTCTTGTTGTTGTTGTACCTGCTTCTGTAGTTGGACCTATGACTGCCTTAGCTGTGGCTGCTAGAATATTTCATGCCATAGTTGTACCAAGAGTTGAAGGGACTATAGTTGAGACTATTGGTATCACATTGGGAGGTTGAGAGGTCAACTCTCTCTACTTGTCCTTCAATGTTTTTCTAATTCTGGCTCAGTCTCATTCAGTCGTTCATTAAGTTTCAAGAGTAAATCCATTAGCTCTTCTTCAGATTTTTGCTTCATGATCTCATCAGTCTGTGGATGCCTTAAAGGAGGCAGCTTTAGTTGCTTCCTCAAGGAAGCAATATCTTCATCTTTCTTTTTGATTAGTGCTTCTACACCCTTCACATCTTTGGGATCATGTCCCAATCCAATAATTATTTCTTCTAAATATTTTATTCCATTATCTTTGGCCTGTGAGGAGGCTTTTTCCAACTGTAATTGGGCAGTTGTATTATTTAGAGAATTCTCCAGTCTTTGGGCCATCATAGCCTTACTAGTCAGCATAGAATAAATCGTTTCTCCCGTTTGTTTGTGCAACTCAATCTGGTCCAAAGGATGAATGTCTGATGCCATGACTTCAAAATTGGTTCTGAGATAGTCTGCTGCTAATTGAGGCTGTGGTAATTTAGGTTAAAAGTAACTCATTATCATTTTGCCCTCTTTGATGTCATAGGCTGACATCATTCTGTTTTGATTGGTGGGAGCCATTTTCAAATATTGGTTGTAAACTTGAAGCCTCAATGGATCCTTTCTAGCTTTTATTTCTATAAATGTTTCCTTGATATCTAAGGCATTTTTCCCTGCTGGCCTGAAAGATGACACCTCTGCACTTTGTTGTCTTTCTAGCTCTTGTCTCTATGAGCTAGTGGATTTCCCCCCCACTAGAAAATTTTTCTAGCTATTTACTCTTTCTCTCCTCTGACTATCTGTAGTCTCTTCAACAAATTCCTCCTCTGATAGGGGATTTAGTTTTTGCCTTTTTTTACCAGGTTATTTTGAAGGTCCACTAGCAGGGGTAGTTGTTTCCCTATCTCTCTTTTTGTTTCTTTCCTCATTTAGATGAGTTTGCAAAATTGGAATTTCTCCCACATTGCCCCGAGTTGGAGGAGTGTGTATTTGGGCCTATTCCTTGGAAGTTTTTGGGTGCTTTGCATTGTAGATTTCTCTGTAGCTTGAGTACTAGTCTCTGGTTCCTTTCCCTTGGATATTTCTATAGTTGGTGTGCTGGTATCCTGGGAAGCCTGCTGAGATGTTCCAGCTGTAGAGGCACTAATTCGTGACTTTTGTACCTACCCAAAGAATCCAGGTCAAGTGTTTTCTCAAGATCTCTCATAACATTTTCAATGTTGACCTATTCACTATCATTTTCTACTAGGGTCCCTTCCCTCCATTCATCCATATTTGCAAATTTTTCAATCTCTGGAATCCTATGGTGAATGTATGGTGACAATCTGTTCTTCATTCTTCTATCATAGATAAAGTGGTTAGGGTCATATGGTATCCATCCAAAACTTTTTTGTAACTTAAGATGATCTTCTAAAATTCTTTCTGCTTCTCTCTAGACCTCCCTAGTGTTGCAGACAAAAGGGCCTAGGTGATTCTTGATTCTAAGATGAGATTTCTTCTTGGCATTTTAAAAATGGACTAGGTCTGAATTTATCATTTGCCTAAAATATTCCAATGCAAAGAGTCTCATTGGAACATAGTTTGGTAGCTTAAAAGGGAAGAGCTCACACCCATATATCCTGATTTCTATATGGTTTTTGGATAGATACCAATCACCTATTCTGTACTGCTTAGAAAGTTGAAGGTTCTTCTTAATATCACCACTGATCCTAGGAGGGGAAACTCCTGTCAATAAGGTGGTTTCTGGATGAACAAACTGATTAATGAACTAATTATAGGAGTAAGGGGACTCAAAGGATGCATGGAATATGGGACTCCAAAAAATGACAGATCTTGGATTGCCTTTGGTGTCAAGTTTCATGATAGGGAAAGGAAAGTTTTTTGACTGATATTACAGCATGAGATGATATATGAAGGTGGTATACTTGAAAACTCCTTCATTTTCCAATCTCAAGAATTGGTCATGAATCTTGTTCGAAATGTAGGAGGCATAATCATACTTAAAAGTAGGGGGCTCTCCAGGAGTAAAAATTGACAACAACACTAGGGTTACCTCATCAACATATTCACTAGTGTTGAAACCCATAACTAAAGATATCATGTCAACAATAATTCTTCCCACATCTGTAAAGAAAGTTTGCAGATAAGGAGGTGGGCCCTTGGGTTGATGTTTCTCTTGCATGAAAGTCTGACAGATGCGATTCAGTTTTGACTGAGACAATTGGGTGGATTTCTCAAGTAAATATCTCATAGAAATGGGAGAGAGAGCTTGACTGGAGTGGAATTGCAACATTTCGTTGATGGATTGAGCAGTTACTGAGAAGAGCATCGTTTGGCTTGGGGACATAACTGCTTTGCGGTTGGGGTCATAATTGGCTTAGCATTGATGAATTATATCAGTGAAAACATGGACTGAGGGGAGGAAATACATGGGAATGTTAGATTCCAGAAGTCCTAGGATGTCAGAGCCATTCAGATAGTTGTTTCTACTTTGGGAAAAGACTTTAAGGTGGTTTTTATCAGTGGATGTCTTTTATCTGGAAGTCTTTATCTGCAAGAGGCAGATAGTCTAAATCTTTATGAGGAGCATTCATATGTGCAACATTCAAAGCCACAGGGGTTTCCATTTGTAATTCTTGTGGATTTAGAAAGGGAATTTCACGTTTTCTCTAAGAAATGGGAAAAGCAGAAGGTGTGGGAGCTTATATGTTGAAATAGAGACTCAATGTGTACTGAATTTAGGTCCTTTTATGTGGAATTACAATGTAAAATGTGAACTTGCAGGGTTTCAGTAGAAACTGGATAAATACCTGTGTTTGGGGAGTGAACAGTGCAATAACATGTGCTAGTAGTGCTAACAGGTTCTGGACTGCGTCGGCTGCAAGTTTCTTAGCAAGGTGGCGGTTGGAAACCTCGGACAGTTGACTTCGACGTTCTTTGTATGGGAGCACAGGTTTGTAGTATAGAACAATGAAAATGGTGTTCGTTTGTTTTATTAACAAAGTCAAGGTTGGTGGGGGTTTTTGGTTTTTGGGTAGATGACATGTGCGGGGAATGAAATGATGTTTTGTCGTATGTGGGATAGCGATAAGCGGTTTCATATCGCACCGCTTTTGGGGATGGGTGGTAATTAGCCTCAGACCAGTGATTCCACAAGATGCTTGATGCATGGTGGAGGCACTGTGCAGAAACCGCTTGGTGATCACGCGTTAACGCATGGTCACCAAGGGTCCCACGATATCATTAGTAGCCGTTGAATGTGGAAGGTGGGATCGGATGGCTGATGGGAGGTGCTATGTGGCAGGGTTTAACGTGAGCAGGCCCGACATGATTAAGAATTAATTAATTATATCGGGGGTGTTGTGATTGGATGGGGGGTTCTTAATTAACCGTGAGGGTTAATTAATCCTGATTAATGCTGTAGGCAATTAGGTTGTTAACTAGTTACAGGTTAACCAGTTAATCCTAATTAAAATGTATTTATGGTTATAACTAACAAATAGGGGTGTGATATATAGTAATCTGAGGATTTTTAATAATTTAAATAATATGGGAAAAGGGTGAATATGCGTGGGATTTATATAATATAAGTTAGAAATTAATATGAAAAATGTAATGAAAAAGTGCTTAGTAAAAACATTGGAATTGTGCATTTAACTTAGGCTTAAATGGAAAAAGGGGATTTTATGTGATATTGTGTATTTTTCCTAAGTAAAATAGGATTTTACTTAGGAAAAGACTTATGAAGTTGAATAAATGATTTATGGATGGTTTTAAGAACTTAGGCTTTTTTAAATTATTGAGCCGAGGGTCCGGTCCCTCTAGAAGTAAGAGAAATATTCTGAGCCCCTCCAATTTAGCA
Organism: Pinus taeda; assembly: GCA_000404065.3. Classification (NCBI taxonomy): domain Eukaryota; kingdom Viridiplantae; phylum Streptophyta; class Pinopsida; order Pinales; family Pinaceae; genus Pinus; species Pinus taeda. Next base: position 222,273 of record APFE030647699.1, read on the forward strand.
AATACTTTAGCACTTAGGGGTAATTAGTGAATAATTAGGGAAAATGAGAAGGGGATTTAATTATTCTAACTTTTCTTGAAATGCTTTCAATGTACTGCATGCCTTGGTCTTGTGATGAAAGTGATAAATAGACACATTTAGAGACATCATTCATCACATATGATTCTGCAACATCAACTACCTACCCTACCTACTTTATCCTAGCATTTTTCACTTCTTTATTTGGGTGTGCTTAGATTGGCAAACCCTTATCAAATCTTCCTTTTCTTTTACATGGCAAAACCTATCTAAATCTACACTTATTACATCAAAGGGCTCAGATTAAACTGTTGAGCTCCTTTTTATTTACTCTACCTATCTACTTATCTGCCAAGATTACACTGTTTGATCAGATATTTATTCTCTATTTCTACAGCATAAAATTGAAAAATGAATTAGCCAAGTTTAAACAGTTTGACTTTTCATGAATTGTGGCATAAGCGACAAGCTGCACACAATTATTTATTACACAAAGTGAAAAAGTAGTGGCATTTTGACTTGCACACTTTCCTGGTCTTTCTTTTGGTTGGGGTTCATTTTCTTCCATTTTTTCATCCATTTTTATTCTTCTTACCCTTTGATTTTTCTTTTAGGGTATACCCTCTTTACATTTTTTAAATTTTTTGATTTTTTGAAAATATGGAAAACCTTTGCAGCAAGAAAAGGTATGAACATATTATAGAGCTCATTAAGTCAATTATGACATATGACACCTATTGGTATAGGGGCCTAAGATAGGTCATAACAATAGATCCAAGCATAGGGGTCTCATAATTATCTGATATCCATAAAGAAGCATTGATGCTTTATTACATTAGCTGCATTATCAGCTATTAGGTCATATATTCATTGTACATTCATTTAAAAACCAAAACAGGATGAGATTCATACAACAAGTCTGTCATAAAACATACTCATAACTAGCATATAGCTAACATAAAAATCAAGGATACAACAACCATAAAATCCATATATGAACCATTACATTTTCACATGAAATACGAAGGCGAAGGAACTCTTATTAATGAATTCATAAGCCAACCAGGTTTTGTACTTCCACGAACCACCTAACCATAGATTGGCTGAACCAAATATTTCTTTCAACCAATCACTCTCGTGCCATTTCCCAAGCATGAATGTGGGACTCAAATCGACTAGGGTTTCCCAAGGCTAAATCACCTCAACCCTCATCAATAGAACCAGGCTTTACCACAATCCCCACTAGATCACCAGGCCCTAAACAAGCATGGATGCCTCTGGATCTCTCCACCTACACTGTGAGGAATTTTCCTGCCTCCTAGTCTCTAGGATTTACAGTATATCTTACCATTCATTGGTTAAGGATTCCTAGGCCTAATCAAGACTCCACCCTCCAGGATTTACCATATATCCTGCCATTCACTGGTCAAGGATTCCTAGTCCTGATTGAGGGTGCACACCTCTAGGTTTTACCATATATCTCTCCATTCACTGGTCGAGGATGCCTAGGCCCACTGAGGCACACAATATTTGGCTTTACCACAATCCCACCTTCTCTAGTCTAAGGATTCCTAGGCCTTATGTTCTTTATTTCCGAGACCACCTCAGTCAGTTTCGAAACCATTCGGCAATCCAGCTTAACCAAATAAAAGAGAACCCATCACATCATGGCTATCTAAAAATGACAAGGGAAGGCTACAGAACAATGTCACACCGGGAAAAACCCATGCCCATGACAACAAGAGAAATAAGAACACACATGCATAACCATGCATGCAAAAACTAGTAAGGAAATCATACATGCAACTCGATACCTGTAAATAATCCCGTTGTAGCCACTTGATCCTAGTCTTCCTTGCTTTATCTTTTCTTCCCTCTGCCTTCTTTGTTTGATCCCTGATGAAGCGCTCCAAGAAAAATCTTTTCCCAAGAGTGTGAGAAAGAAAGAATAGAGGGAGAGCTCCAAAACTGAACTTAAAAAAGGTTATGAACTGATCCTCAAAAGCCTTTTTATTAATCAAGCTTCTATTTTCCTCATTTTCCATTATTTTCCTTCATCTTCCTGCTCACATGCAACCCATGACCTTTCACCTTCCTTTTCTCCTAATTTCCTTTATTTTCATAAATAAAATTCCAACGAATTCCACTTTGCCTTCCCAACATCTTTTCCATTGCCTTTGTCAAATTCCTTAGCCATAATAAACCAAATGAACACACACACTAGGATGTCTTACCCAACATTTAACTTGGAATAGGTGTCCCATGACCGTGATTATTATTTTTCCTTTATTAACTTTATTTACATGGAATTTTGACTAGGTATTTTACAGAACCCTCCCCCTTGGGGGAACATTGTCCTCAATGTTCAATAACACTTACAACCAAGACCATTGAAAAGAAAAACATACAACCCATGGAGCTTTATAACTTATCTTGTTTCAATATTTACAATGATCAACCTGCTGAAAGAAACCAACATGAAAACATAACAACATGACAACCATAATGACATGACACCTATGCCGCTTATTGGAGCTTTATAATGCATCTCATGGAGGTATTTACATCCATATACATATGTACATATATCAAAACATATAGCAAAAAAATTCACTCAACCAATGAATAGAGAAGGATACATAGCCCTCATCTAAGTCACCATCTCCCATGTAGCCTTATCGGGCCCAAAATGCTTCTACTGCACTTTAACCTGCTCAATTTCTCTATTCTAAAGGATGAGCATCTTTCTTTGAAAAATACACTAAGGTTATGGCATAGATTCTCCTTCTAGATCCACCTGCAATACAGACCAATTAATCACATGATTAACATATTTAACATACTTCTTAAGCAATGACACATGGAAATCATCATGGAATTTCACTGTCATACATAGTGCAAGTCGATAGGTTATTGGTCCAATCCAAAAAACAGAGGTGCTAGCTTGGCGCTATTAGAAAACTATATATTACAGGAAAATGGAACACATAAAATATTGTAGAAACACAAAAACATAAAATGCATAAAACAAGAGAGACACAGATATACGTGGTTCACCCAATCTAGACTACATCCATGGAGAAACAACTAGTCCTTCCTTTATATTATCTATCAAAATGAAGAGATACAACCTACAATATATTTGACGTAATTTCCTCTTCCCTCTCACACATTCCCCTCTCTCTTTCTCACTCAAAATAATAATACATAGCTATAATATAATTCCCTCATATAAACTGAGGGGTTGCTAGGGAAAAAAAACCTAAATTAAAAATAAATTCTACTGTCTAATCATCTACCTAATGAACAACCTAGATTGACTACGAAATTACAATATTTTATAAGGCAAAGTTTCATCTATTTTTAGCTTTGGGGGCATTTCACCCGAACTCTTGCCGGGGGCTCGTTGGCCTGTGGAGCCCCCCATGTGGAGGGGTATACAGTCTTCCTAGGGTATATATCTGGCTAAAACAAAAACCTCTGAATTAGGAAGATAATCAGGCTCCACACCTAACAGGCACATGATCCAATCCTCAAAGAGCTCTTCTTCGGCTTGATGTGCAACTACACATATTCCCGAACTTGGGACTCCTTAGACAACCTGTTCTAATCTGCATAACTTTTTTGTTTGTCATGTGCTACCTTTAAATTCTTTTTGATTGCCTAAATTTCTTGTTCCATATTTTCCAACATGTATGGTCCTATCAACACCCTTTTCACTAGATCACTCCAACTAATGGGGGTATTACAACTCCGCCCATAGAGGGCCTCAAACATACTCATCCTCAATCAATCCTGATAACTATTGTTGTACGCAAACTCAACCAACAGAAGGTAATCCTCCCATCTCCTCTACTGATGCATTGCATACATCCTCAATATGCCCTCCAATATCCTATTTACCCTCTCTATATGTCCATCTGTTTGCAGATGATAAGCTATGCTGAAGTCCAACTCTATCTCCAAACCTACAAATAAATCCCTCTAGAACCTAGAAGTGAACCTGGAATCCATGTCTAAAACAATCTTCCTCAGAACACCATGCAAACTCCCTCAGATGTCTCATGAAAACATGTGCTACATCAATAGTTGAATAAGTAGACTTCACTGGAATGAAGTGTGCTACCTTTATTAACCTGTCCACAACAACCGTGATGGAATAGTCTTGTTTAGATGTCCTCAAAAAACCTATGATGAAATCCACAAAAATGATTTCCCATTTCCAGTCTGGAATCATAATTGGCTTTAGTAATCCACATGGATGCTTACACTTTGTCTTTACCTGCTGAAAGTCCAAGCAGCTAGCCACAAAATCTGCCCCTTGTTTCTTCAAATTCATCCAATAATATAAATTCTTCACCACTGTTAATTTTTTCTAATATCTTGGGTGAAATGAATACAATTTAGCATGAAAGTCCCTCAAGATAAGATTCTTGAGTTCATTGTTGTCTGGCACATATATCCTATCTCTAAATATGACCAAATCATCCACCGTGAGAGGATAGTCCACATCCTGATCACATGTACCCTACTATAATCTATGCCTAAGCTCCATGTACCTATCATCCTATTATTCTACCTATAAGATCAGATCCTATAAATCTGTCACATAGAAGCTCATAGTTGCTATGTGATTCAATTGTACTCTCTTTCTAAGATCATCTACAACCTTGTTCTCTTTACCCTTGATGTACCTAATCTCAAATTCAAACTCACTGATCATGGTCAACCATCTAGCTTGCCTGACATTCAGATTCAAATGATCAAATATATACCTAAAACCACTATGATCACTCATTAATAAAAACCTCCTACCAAGAAGATAATGCCTCCACATTTTCAATGCATGGATGATCATTGCCAACCAAGATCATGTGTCGGATAATTTTTCTCATGCTCATTTAGTTTCTGTGACTCATAGCATACAACCTGTCCTTCTTGCATCAAGGCTCCACCAATTCCTGTCTTTGTAAGAATCTATGCATACCAAAAACTCTTTGTCCAGATCATAAATATTGAACACTGGGGCATTCGTCAACAACTACTTCAACTGCTCAAAACTTGCTACACATTCCTTTGTCCATTCAAATTTCCTACCTTTCCTCTACAGTGACGTAATAGGATATGAAATCCGAGAGAATTTCCTGATGAACCTCCTATAATAACCTACTAGCCCCATAAATGATCTTACCTCTTCCACATTCCTAGGATCTTTCCACTCCATGATAACTCTTATCTATTCTAGATCTGCTACTATGCTTCCTTGGAGACCACATGCCCCAAGTAATGTACCTCTATATGAAGTAAAATACATTTATTGAGCTTAGCAAACAACTTATGTTCTCTCAGCAATCTCAACACTACTACCAAATGTTCAACATGTTCCTCCTCATTCTTAGAATATATCAAGATGCCATCGATGAATACAATAACAAACATGTCCAAATAAGAATGCAACATATTATTCATCAAGAACATGAAGGTAAATAGAGAATTAGTCAAACCAAATGGAACTACAACAAACTCATGATGGCCATACCTGGTTCGAAAAGCAATCTTGTAGATATCCTCTTCTTTAATGTGTAGTTGATGATATCCAGATCTCAGATCAATCTTCGAGAATAATCATCTCCCTTCAACTCATCAAACAAGACATCAATCCTTGGAAACAAATACCTATTATTGATATTAATCTTGTTCAACTACCTATAATCGATGCACAATCTAAGAGTACATCCTTCTTCTTTACAAACAATACTAATGTACCCCAAGGTGATACACTTGGCGTAATGTATCCCTTGTCAAGCATTTCCTTCAACTACACCTTCAACTCTACTAACTCTGGTGTGCTCATCCCATTAGGTGCCTTTATGTTGGTGTTTCCCCTGCTACCAATTCAATGGAAAATTCCACTTCCCTATGAGGTGACAACTTCGAAATATTTATTGGAAACACATCCTGAAACTACTGCAAGATCGGGTACCTGATAAATACCTTTGCATCCCCATCCTCCTTACCTTTATCACTAGAAGTATGCACTAAAAATAAAAAATACCCTTTTCTACAACTGCGCTTCGCCTGCATAGTTGTCACCATTTCAACTGATGTTTCCTTCTTCTTACCTTGTAAGATTCTTTGTATTCCATTGTCATCCAAGCACTCAATAGATTTTCCATAACAATCCACCTCATTCCTATGAAGATAAAACCAATCCATACCCAAAAGAATAAAGCACTCAATAGATTTTCCATAACAATCCACCTCATTCCTATGAAGATACAACCAATCCATACCCAAAAGAATACTATATGATCCTAACAGAAATACATTCAAATGTGCTCAGGTAGCCATACCATTCAACTCGAATGCGCAAACTCTTACCCAATGATGAACTCTTTTCTTTATACCCGTAGAGAACTGCACTAACCAAGATTTTGCATGCGCTTCTTTATTCAAACCACACTTTTCCACCAGGTCAGGATTAACATAACTATAACCACATGTTTAACACTGTAACCATCTTGTACCATCACCTCTATTCTGCTACCCTCCAGCCTATGACCCATGTCCCTGCCTATCTACATTGAACTTCTTGTAAGGTGCAACATTCTCTTTCTCACCTACATCTTGAGACCTTGTTCTTTTCAGCCGCCATTTACAATTAGATTTTTCTTTACCTTTCCAACCTTGCTGCAATTTTGTCTTATGCTTTGACTCCTCATAGAAGTGATTCAGTTTCCCAATAAATTCCTCAAGTGACCAAGGCTCATCATACTCAATCCGATCTATAAATACTAATGGAAATCCACTGGCAAATCTATGAACCTTAGTTTTTTCATCCTTAATATATGGTACATACATCAATAACTCCAAGAACATGGTCATATACTCCTCATCTGTCATCGATCCCATCTTTAGCTCATAGAATTCCTTGGCCTTACTATCATAGTACCTCTCTAACAAGTATTTATTCCTAAAAATTATTTTGAATTCATGCCAATTCAACTCGTTTGTCCTAATGTCTCTGATCCACTTCACATATTCCCAACAGATATCTGCTTTCACTTTGAGTTTGAAGATAAATATTTTATCCTTCATATTCTCTGTGTACTCATGCAGCTCAAAGAACTTCATTCCAAGTAACCATAGTTCTGCATCTTCTAGCTTCTTCAAATCCCCATCAAAGGTAGGTGGCTTTTCTTTCTTGAAGTCATCTAGAAAATATTCCCCATCACTCCTCTTGTAAGGATGATAATGATGACAATCCTAGTGCCTTTCAGAACCAGAACTAGAATAGAACCTATTTCCATCACCTCTCCTATCTGGAGTATGCAAGAACCTGCCATCTCTGATCATGTCATCTCTATCTAACCTTTGCCCACCATGAAATCTACTGTGATATGGCCCATTAGTCCTATCCTCTTGTCCATGGCTGATCCGAATTGGTCCCTATTGCTGAAATTATGAAAAATTTTGAAGGATTACTGCATTGAATTCTACTTGTTTCTCCCGTGCCTGCATGATCTAGTCATTATCTGCTTTGCAACTCCTTATTTCTGCCTTCAAACTTCTCAAAGTGTCTGCTAAGTCATAATAATTCCCACCACCACACTACTCATATGATCCATAGGGATAACCTCGTGAATTGTAGTCCACCATATTGCTAGGCATGTTTGATCTCTTTCTTGGAAGTATACCATGTCAGGGAAAACTAAAACATAACATAATCAACATACCTCAATATATTTCTAAGGAGGATATCTCATCTACAAGATCAACTAGATTAGCAAAATACATGTATAATCATAATCATAATAGCATATAGATATCATCCTAACCATAATCTAGTTATCAATGCATGACCATACCAACCACCTATCATGGCCTCATGCACAACAACTACGACCATGAAAATACATGCATAACAACACATAAAAACTTATGTGCACAACCAATTCATAACTAACATACACTTAAGATGAATACATCAAACAACAACGCCATCGACTTTCACATAGCGACATATCTACAACCATGACCAACACCATGCATAAACAATAAGAACACATACCAAAAACATAAAAAATCATATGCAACTGACATGTATGTGTGACCAACACATTGCCCATCCAGACCAATGGGTGAAACATGCTCTAATACCACTCTGTAACACTCTCCTCCCATATTTACCCAAGCTAACTAGTCCACTGGGGTAAACACGTGACGAGAGGATACTATGATGTTATTTGACTCCCCATGTACAGTTAAGGAAGTGGAACTGACAAAAATAAACTAATCTAACCTTACACATATGCTACAAAACCTTCAGGAGCCAACCAACCCTTCTAGGTGACCAACCCATGAGGAAACTTGACATTTCACTGATATGGACCCTCAAATTCTCCCATGAAAATCCAAGCATGTGACTAAGGCCTTCATGTCTCTCCCACAACAAGGCATGCCAACGACTGGGGACGTTTTTAGGCAGTTCTAAGCCAGCGACCCTAGATTTCAAGCCACTTTTTTAGGGCTAGGTCTCAAGCCACTTCCCAAAAATTCATGAAACCTTAAGAAATGATAAATAAAATTGAAACCAGGTTACTAATGCAAACATTTGATTAGTAACTTGACTGGACCCCTACTAGCGATGACAGGCATTTCGTCAAACATGTCACAAATATGTAATCTACAGGTCATAACAATAGACATAATCACAGGGGCTCATACTTATCTAATATTCATAAAGAAGCATTGATGCATTATCACATTAGCTGCATTATCATCTATTAGGTCATATATTCATTGTACATTCATTTAAAAATCAAAACATGATGAGATCCATACATCAAGTCTATCATAAAACATACTTATAACTAGCATATAGCTAATATAAATAACAAAGATACAACAACCATAAAATCAACATATGAACCGTTACATTTTTACATGATATAAAAAGGAGAAGGAACTCTTATTAATGAATGCATAAGCCAACCAAGTTTGGGAGTTCCACTTACCACCTAACCATAGATTGGTTGAACCAAATATTTCTTTCAGCAAATCACCCTCGTTCCATATTTCAACCATGAATGTGGGACTCATGACCAAAATCAACCAGGCCTTCTAGAGGCTCTAGAACACCTCAACCCTCATCAATAGAGCGAAGATATACCACAATCCCCACTTAATCACTAAGCCCTAAACAAGCATGGATGTGTCCGGATCTCTCCACTGACACCTGAGGAATTTTCCTTCCTCCTAGTAATATCCTTCCATTCACTGATCAAGGTTTCCTAGGCCTAATCAAGACTCCACCTTCCAGGATTTACTGTATATCCCGCTATTCACCGGTCAAGGATTCCTAGGCCTAATAGAGACTCCACATTCTAGGCTTTATTGAATATCCTTCCATTCACTGATCAAGGTTTCCTAGGCCTAATCAAGACTCCACCTTCCAGGATTTACTGTATATCCCGCTATTCACCGGTCAAGGATTCCTAGGCCTAATAGAGACTCCACATTCTAGGCTTTATTGAATATCCTTCCATTCACTGATCGAGGTTCCTAGGCCTGATTGAGGGAACACACCTCTAGGATTTACCATATATATCACCATTGACTATTCAAGGATTCTTAGGCCGACCGAGGCATACAATTACTAGCTTTACCACAATCCCACCTTCTCCAGTCCAGGGATTCCTAGGCCTTGTGTTGTTTATTTCATATACCACCTCACTCAGTTTCGAAAGCATCCGAAAATCCATCTTAACCAAATAAGAGAGAAACCATCACACCATGGCTATTTGGAAATGGAAAGGCAAGGCTGGAGAACACTATCACACTTGGAAAAATCCATGCCCATGACAACAAGAGAACCAAGAACACACATGCATAACTGTGCATGCCAAAAATAGTAAGGAAAACATACATGCAACTCGATACCTGCAAATAATCCTGCTATAGCCACTTGATCCTACTATTCCTTGCTTGATCTTTGCTTCCCTTTAACTTCTTTTCTTTTCCTTGATCAAATGCTAAAGTTCTCTAAGAAAAAGTGTTTAAGAGTGTCAAAGAGATATAATAGAGAGAGATCCAAAACTGAATTGACAAAAGGTTGTGAATTGATCCTCAACCTTTTTATCAACAAGGCTTCCTCATTTTCCTCCTCACACGCAACTTGTGACCTTTCACCTTCCTTTTCTCCTAATTTCCTTTATTTTCATAAATAAAATTCCAATTAATGCCACTTTTCCTTCCCAAAGCCTTTTCCATTGCCTTTTCTAATTTCCTTAGCTATAATAAACCAAATGAACACCCACACTAGGATGTCTTGCCCAACATTGAGCTTGGAATAAGTGTCCCATGACTGTGGTTATTGTTTTCATTTTATTAACTTTATTTGCACAGAATTTTAACCAGGGATGTTACACCTCCTCTCATTTAGATTCTTCTAAATGTATTTCTTTTTTTTTAGTCAGCACTCATGGGGTATTTGAGCTAGTGACCTATCTCACAAAGTGTCTTAACATCACACCCTTCACCATAAATCCAAAGGCCCATGGGTTTTCTAAATGGCTTTTTAAAAGTGACATCTTCTTCTATATTGTCTTTCTCCTCATAACCTTTTATTCCACTTTTCTGATTTTTGTTCATCATCCTAAGTCTGTCTATTCCTCTAATGTGCTAAGTAGTTCACCTTCCATGTTAACCACTGCTTCACATTATTCTAGCCTAGTTCCCTTCAATTTAGATCTTTGGTATTCTAATTCCATGAGGATATTTTCATCAAGGTTTGAGTCAGAATCATATTTTATTCATCTTGTAATGAGTCATAGTTGTCTTCATTAGAATATAATCTTTTCTTTTTGGAATGTTTTTTCTTGAAATTTTCCTAAGAAATTTTCTTTCCTTTCTCTTTATTTTCAATCCTAGTAGGTTTTATAAGGAAATTTAGAGCCAAAGCATCATATCCTACCACAATTGAAGCACTTGAATGACAACATACCTTTGAATCTCTCATTGCCATTTTTTAGTCACTTGACAAAATTTTCTTCCTCCTCATTTGATATATAACTAGTGTTATCATGGTCCTAATTTTGCATTGACTTGTTGTTGTAGTAGCTAAAACCACCCTCCAAAATTTTTCCTTAGCTTATTTTGGAGCTTCCCTACCAACCTTGACAGCAACTTGCCTTGCTTTTTCAAGTCCTCAAGCTTCAGTGTCTTTCTTTCTCAAAGGCAACATGTCAATCACAGTTTGGTCTTTTCCCTTCACAAGCTGCTCACCTGGACTTGGTCCAGCTACAAGCTGAGTAGCCTCCTAGTGAAATTTGTGCATTTCTAGAGGGAAACCAGCCTTCCCTCCAAGAATTGCATAATTCCCTCTGACATCCTGCTGCGCTCTAGGATTGCACAATCCTGCCAACCAACCCTCCCTGCAGGATTTGCGCAATTTTTCCCATCAACAGGCAGCTCAGCCCAGAATTTGAGCAAATCTGGGTAGCAATCAGCTGTTGGGCCCAGAAATTGCGGAATCCCCTTTGGAAGTTAGCGTAGCTTACAGTCAAGAATGCACATTTTTCTCCAGCAGTCAAGTAGTCTTTTGCATGTGCAGCTGAGTTGACAGGTTCCCTCCAGGACTAAGCAAAACAGACTTGCATGCATGGGTTGTTTCTCCCAAGGTAACATGTAAAGGAATCCCTTCTTTCATGGATCTATATTTAGCAGTTGGAGGTTACATCCAAGGAACAATTCAAAAACCTTCCTCCAAGTGTCGCTTCCCCTAGATTTGTAGCATGCGTGCCACAACCTCGATGTTATCAAAACTCATCAACCAGACGCTGCAAAGCTCATTCCTCACATCAACCTTGTAGCTCTGGCATCCCATATCACATCTAGGAGTAGTTGGCATATTCGGCTCAACTTTTTTGGGGTAAGCTTGCTTCCCATGCCTTGTGCTGCATTTCTGTCGCTTTTTGTCTATTCACTTGTGCTGCTTGATTTCTTTGAATGCCTACTATCGTTTACATATATTCTAGCTTGTCCTAGCTGTGTTTCAATTTTCATCACTATCTCACTGTTGTCGCATGCATGATTTTTTTTTTTACGGATGTTTGCCCAACCGGTGAACAACCTCACCCACATGCCTGTTGATCTATTTTCTCAATCCTCCATTCATGTTTTGCATGTACTGTTTATCACTTCTGCTATCACTTAGTGTCGCCATGCATTTCATCGACTTACTTGCTTTGAGTTTCCCTTCGGCAAGTCGAGCCAACCTTGGCCCAGTCTCTACCTTCAGCAAGGATGCATTGTGCAATCTAGAGAAGGAAGGCTCCCCTTCATCTCCATATTTGCACATTCTAGCCTAGCACTGGCCTCCTGGACTGAATTGCGCATTTCTGGAGGTCGGTGGCTACTTGGCCCAAAAATTTGCACAAATTTTTCCCTCGGCCACCAGTCTTTCCCAGCTAGAATCATGCATTGTGCAATCCCAATAGCGAACTGTCCAATTGGATTGCGCATTTTGCAGTTCTAGCAGTCAGTCAGTCTCCCAGCAGCCCAGACTATGCCTTGTGTAGTCTTGGTAGTCGGTCTCCCAACCTCTCGGCCAAAATTGTGCAACCTTCATGATCATTCACCCAAGTATGTTGCAAGTCCATTCTCATGTTCATTTTGGTTTTCAACTGACAGATTCCTTGCTATGAGTTTCTCCATGTCTCCGGGTATCACATGTGTTCATCTACCTCTCAGCAGTATAGGTACAATGGTTTCCAAAAGAGTAGAGACGAAGACACCATTCAGAGCACAGTTGGGGATGCAGTCGATCAAGTGTCCATGGGCTTACCTATTCACGAAGACAAAAAGTTGTTTATGGAAAAGGAAATCAAGCAATGTCATCACAACAAGGAGCATCATGAACAATAGCTGAAGGTAGCATACTGAATGCAACGAACATAGAAAATGAAGGGAATGCAGGGAATGTAAGAGGAAGGTTGTTGACAACATAAAGCCAGATCAAAGTTGCAAGATCAAGCAGATCCACTGATAATGAAACTTTTGAAACTCAAGCTATCAAGTGATGGTGCGACATGAATATCGCAGGAAGGTAGAAGATGAAACAAAGCAGAAGTTTCATGTGCTGAAGCAGAAACTCAGGAAGAACATGAAGCTGCACAGATAAACCAATGAGTTGTAGCATGAATATGAACAGCAGTGAGCACAACATGCACTCACGGAAGAAACTATGCAAGTACGAGTTGAGGATACATCCGAGCAGTTGAATCAGAGAAAACATGGTGAGCGGTGTTGTTAATCGCATGCAAAGGATCCAACAACATGCATGTCATTGAGTGCACGCATGCAATCCAACCCATTCAACACACTCACTAAGGCGAAGACAAGAAGAAAGTCCAATTGGGGCTGAACATGCACTTCGGCAAGTTGATGCGCATGACCACCTACACACACTTGAAGATCAACATGGACATTGTGCATCAATGTGTTTTTGTTTCAACCATACCCAAGAAGACCATGCACATGTTAGCAGACGAGTTGGATGAAGGGGTTGAACCAATGCACCGGTTGCAATGAAGGCAAGAGTTCGCTTCAGCAAGATGTCACCATGAGGTCAATGTACACCATCATGGATGACCAAGCTTGGCATCAGCTCACCGGGTTCACCATCACAAGCATGTCAAAGAGTTGGTCTCACCACAGAATACCGAGTATTAGTGATGTCTTGTAGGGCTTGCTCAAACCATGTTGTCTCACATGAGTACATGTGCATTGTAATGTTGAGTCATGTCAAGTGTAATTCTAGTGTCAACAGTTGGATGTAACAGTCATAGAGTAGGTGGAGAGTCATGAGGGTAGTTGAACCATCACAAAGGGGAATGTCAAGGGTCACCCCACCCTTTGCTATAAATAGTCCCTCATAACTCATTGTATAGGCTTTTGGCCAGCCAAGCTTCTATTAAGACTATCTTGAAGAAGACTTTGACAGTATTGTAATGCACCTTAGCTTGTCCATTACACGAAGCTAGTAATCTCTTTGGAGAAGCAGGCAGATGTGGCTGTAACATTCTACTGATAGGGTTAGCATGTTTATAGGGTATATTGTATGATTGTGACTTACACTTCCTTATATAATAAAATCTAGCACATTTTCATGCATATGTTGTTGTTGTAGTTGGACTGCTTCGGTTGCCTTAGTTATGTATGTTGTTTAACTTACGTACTTGTATATGAACTAATTTGTATGCAATTATATGAATCTTGTTGTTAATGTGTTTCATATGTTGTAAATGATGTCACTGTTCGTGTTGACTACTCTATCGGACATCAGACAGACCTTTCTCTGAAATTTGTTATATCAACTGTCACAATCGTCTCAGAATGATCCATGAGTGTTGTTTGTGTTATCTTACCTTGTATATTGGGACTTCTGCATCTGTGTCATCTAATCTTCCAGAAGATGTGCATGTCCTTTGAGTTGTGTGTTCCTAGCTGAGCTGGGACTGATCCCTTTCAACCTAGGACTCACCTTCACCTTCCCTCCCTTTGAAGTGTTGGAACCTCTCATACTCATTCCTTGACTCACTACATCGGTCACACCCTTGCTACTGACAGAGTTATCTTACTTTCCTCTGTGTAACATTGTGGTCAAGGGATTACCTTACGACCCACTGCTGAGACTCCTACACCAAACGATCTGAGGTCTAATTCAGACTTTTTACTGGGGAGATCCCCTTGAAATGTTGGTAGGTCCAGCATCGTCAACATTTCTGGCACTAGAAGGAGGGCCTGATGACAAGTAGTGTCCTCTCATTCAGTTTTGAACCTTTGCATGTCTTTCATGGAGTCTTGCATTCTTCTTCCCCAGAAGTGTTTTTCGAATCATGAAGATGTCTCCATCTTGAGGAAGCTTTTCAATCTCTTGTCCACTTACACATATGATGGTGAAGGTGAAGTGGCCTGGCCTGAGCACTTATGTAACTTCCTTTCCATGATTTATGAGGAATATGAGTTTACTGACGAATAGGTTGGTCTGTTTCTTGCATTCACACTTCACGAATCCCCATTTTGTTGGGTGCTCAGCCTACCAGCTGACATGTGCACTCACGTGAGAATTTGTGTGATCTTATTGAAGATACATTCCATCATTTTGATCCAAACCATATTGACCGAAAACTATTATAGCAACGGAGGGCTCTAGATGAATCCGTTGTTTATTTCTGGGAGCGCTTTCATGACTTATAGTTTCAAGCTCCAAGGAGCTAGATGAAGTTCACTTATATATGGGACTGGTTCGAGTATTGTCTCAAGAAATCTTCCCGTCCCAAGAGGAAGCTTGATGTCAAGCCTCACTCAACCTTCTTCATTAATGGAACTGCACAATCCCATGTGGGGGTAGGCACTATCTCAACAGACTTTCCGCCTCCCTTTCATTCAACAGTTCCACCATTGTCCAGTGATGCTGAGGATTGTGTTCACACATTTGTTCAACCTTCACACCCTCCCAACATCACTCCACACAATTTTCGCATAGATTTGGTTGTGAGTCCTTTGAGTTCTCATATGCATTCTTTTCTTTTACCTCTATCTTCACACCCAGGTGTGCCTCTAGATGACGATGTCTTGTGTTCATCCATTCTAGACTCTTCACTTGTTGTGAATGAGGAACAACCCACTGATGGAGTTGGTGTTTCAAAACCAACATGCACTATCATTCATGAAGAATATGAGTGGGAGCTTGAACATCAATAGTCAGCGAAGGATGACTCCCTTCCATGTGAGCCCCCTCTGTTCTTTCCTAACATCGTTGGTGAACCTGCCATCCATGATTTTGCATGTGTGTCTTCATCTACAGATGCACCCATTATTGATCTTTCACAGGACACACCGTGTGTTGGCCCATCATCCAATAATGGAGAGGACCAATCATTCATTGAAAATCCACTCGATCTTTCATCTACTCTTTCCAGAAATGCAGAGGGTGAACATCCTTCCTTCTCATCTACCCCTCTGTGTGATCCATCAAGTCATGAGGATGCCGATCAACTTCCTAAATTTTCTGATCTTGGTTGTCATGATCTCTTCACCTCATCATCTACTGAAAATGTTGATTCACTTGTTGTTAATCTGTCTAAGCCACTGGTCTATGAAGCCCCATATGTCAACAATATTGAAACCCCATAGACCGTCGAGGCACTTCAGCCTGAGCTGATGGTTATGTCAAGCCCTCGCTATCCTGAGGTTTATTTCGCTCCTGATCAGGAATTTTTTCAAACACTCAAGGCTCCTCATCGCTCATCTGTATCCACTCAATATCAATCTAACACTCAAATCACACTTCCTCCACTTGAATTGCACGATCCCATTGCTCATGCATTGGAGGAGTCTTATATTGCAAGAATTCGTGCATGACACAAGTTATCTTTTTTTGTTTCATTTGCTTGCATGTCATAGTCAAGAGTGTGCTTGTGCTTCAAAGTTGCATGTAGTGTCACGCAACACCATGATAAGTCCATGGATTGCCTATCATGCACATGCACTCACTTATGTCCTGTGGGCAATTTGAAATTCGAAGTGTGGCTATCTTCACTATTATATCTTTCTTGTATATTGGTCCACACGATTGGGTTACTCTCGGACCAAGCCTTCACCAACATGGGTCTACCAATGCTCTGGTGGCTACATTGGAAGTATCACTTCACGTGATTAGGCCCATGCACCGTTAGTGTAGGAGTAGGAGTAGTGTTTTCTTTCAGTTGTTTGCTTACATGCTTGTTTTCTTACATGCTTTGTTTTCTTTTTTTTTTTTGTTTACTTGCTTGGCTTTCATTTTTTCTTCTAATTTTGCTTTGCTTTGTTGATTGCTAGTTCATTCACTTGTTTTGTTCGTAGGTTAGTTTGCATGAAACCATGTGTGACTCATAAAATGAGCTAGTTAAAGTACAAGAGGGCTTGTACAACTATGATTACTTGGTAATCTGTCATCTTGCCTCTGTATGATGATCTTGTTACTCTTAGTTCATGATACATTGAAGGAAAATATGTACTATTCAAAGTGAACCTTGGTAAAAACACAATGCTTTCGCGCTAACTAGTGTCACCTGCTTTAGTAGGTTGTTTTGGGTTAACCGTTGTCAGATCAATCAAGTAGAGTAAGGTGAAGGGGAAAACCTTAACAAGCATGTCATAGATACATTAAACTACTTCTTTGCTGGATCAACCTCCTCTGCTCTCAATAAGTTGGGATCCCTCTTCCGCCTCTGAAATGAATAAGTGCTATGCAAAGTGAAATTGAAAAAATGAAAAGTAAAAAAAAGTTCAAAATGAAAAATTAATAATGCGAAAGAAGAGAAAGGCTTCCAGCGTAGGGAGGTGATGTAAGTAACTCCACCATGGAGCTAACCAGGTTCACTGGTAGTGGAGCCATGCTTGTGTTCCTATGTGAGTCCACCAGGGTACTATCCAGGCATGCTGGCAGTGGAGCAACACCAAAGATGAAACTTAGACTTTGACAACTATAATTCTTGTGCACTTATATACCCCTCCACCCCAATCGAAACAATTGTGTTGCCTTGGCTTGGAATGTGTGTCAATGGACCAAGAGTCTGGCAGATGCTACATCTTACAATCAAGCTACTGTGAAGCCAAGATGAGTTGAGAGCTGAACAATACTTTCAGAGGTGTTAGACTTGCTTTTCATGAACAAGGTCTATTCAGAGCGCTGGAGTTCTACCAGTGTGTCGCCAAGTGTTGTAGCAACTACAACCACCCTCCAAAATTTTTCCTTAGCCTGTTTTGGATCCTCCTTACCAACCTTTAGAGCAACTTTCCTTGCTTCGTCAAATCCTCAAGCTTCAATGTCTTTCTTGCTCAAAGATAGCCTGTCAATCACAATTTGATCTTTTCCCTTCATAGGCTACTCACCCGAACTTGGTCCAGTTGCAGGCTAAGTAGCTTCCCAGTCAAATTTGTGCATTTCTGGATGGCAACCAACCTTCCCTCTAGGAATTGTGCGATTCCATCTGACATCCTGCTGGGCTCCAAAATTGCGCAATCCTACCATCCAACCCTCCCAGTAGGATTTGTGCAATTTTTGCCATAAACAAGTAGTTCAACCCAGGGTTTGTGCAAATCTAGGCAGCAGACAGCTGCTAGGCCCAGAAATTGCATAATCCCCTTGAGCAGTCAGCTCAACTTATAGTTAGGAATGCACATTTTTCTCTAGTAGTCAAGTAGTCTCTTGCATGTGCAACTGAGTTGACCAATTCCCTCCAAGACTAAGCAAAACAAACTTGTATGCATGGGAAGTTTCTCCCAAGGCAACATGCAAAGGCATCCCTTATTTTAAGGATCTATGTTTATCAATTGGAGGTTACATGCAAGGAAACAATAAGAAACCTCCCTCCAAGTGTCACTTCCCCTAGATTTGTAGCATGCATGTCACAAACTCGATGTTATCAAAACTCATCAACCAGACATTGTAGAGCTCCTTCCTCACATCAACTTTGTAGCTCTGACATCCCACATCACACCTAGGAGTAGTTGGCACTTTCAACTCAGTTGTTTTTGGGTAAGTTTACTTCCCATGCCTTGTGCTGCATTTCTGTTGATTTTTGTGTATTTGATTGTGTGAGTTTTCTTTGCTTGATTTATTTGAATGCCTGTTGTTGTTTACATATATTCTAGTTAGTCCTAGCTCTGTTTCAATTTTTGTTGCTATCTCGCTGCTATTGCATGCATGAAACTATTTTGCATGGATGTTCACCTAACTAGTGAACGACCTCACCCACATGCATGTCAATATGTTTTCTCAATCCTCCATTCATGTTTTTCATGCACTGTTTATCACTTTTGCTATCACTTAGTGTCGCCATGCATTTCATCGATTTACTTCCTTTCAGTTTCCCGTCGGCTAGTCGGGCCAACCTTAGGCTCATCTCTGCCTTCACCAAGGCTGCATTGCACAATCTAGAGAAGGAAGGCTCACCTTCCTCTCCATATTTTCACATTCTGGCCCAGCACTAGCCTCCTGGACTGAGTTACACATTTCTGAAGGTCAGTGGCTTCCTGGCCCAAAAATTTGCGCAAATCTATCCCTGGGCCAACAGTCTTTCCCAGCTGGAATCATGCATTGTGCAATCCCAATAGCCAACTGCCCGAATGGATTGCGCATTTTGTAGTTCCAGCAGTCAGTCAGTCTCCTAGTAGCCCGGACAGTGCCTTGTACAGTCTTGGTAGTCGGTCTCCCGACCTCTCGGCTGAAATTGTGCAACCTTTATGATCATTCACCCATGTATGTGTTGAGGAAAATTAATTACCTATCATTTAATTGTCAACCCAGGAGTTTCGTAAAACTTGCGAAGCATGCGTGCACTATATATGCTAGAAATTAACTTCGAATTTAGATCAATCTAACTACAAAACCAAATTTACCTATTATAATTCAACAATCAATTCAAAAAAAATTATAGTACAGTGCGTGGAATTGAAATCTTAATCTATCACACTTGCAGGAATTGAAATATTGATCTACCACACTTGTAGAAATTGAAGTCTTGATCTATTACACTTGCAGGAATTGAAATCTTGATCTACCACACTTGCAGGAATTGAAAAGCACACCACTCTTTCAGAAATGAAATTGCATGAAAGGAAATCTACTCTAAGAGATCATGTGTGCATTATCAAATCATGATCCTATGAAATGAATAATTAAAACCACATGATATGAAATGAAAGAAAAAACAATCATTCTTAACCTCTAGATATGAAAGCAAATAAAAACAATCACTCTTAACCTCTCACACAGGAAAAGATATGAAAGAAATAAATCTTAATCTATGAAACCAATAAATCTTAATATATGAAAAAGAATAAATATCACACATTATAGATGGCCAATCCAAAAGCATGAGGGATAGAAAGTTCAGAGACCCCAAATACAAGCATAACCAAATCAAAGTGAACATCACTTATGAGCATGGTGCCAAATCCAAATTCTATATTCAAAACAAGAGCATTTCCCCAACTTTTCACATCCCTATGATAGAAGAAAACTTCCCCTATTTATACAAAAAGACGAGAAGATACTTTATTAATGAGAGTCCATGAATCTCTCCCTATATCTCTAGAGTTACAATCAAAATAGGAAACGATAAGGCACATGTCTTCTTAGAGTTTCAATACAAATAGGAAATGAGACACATCCTTATGATCCCATGATCTTCTCCACTCAAATTCGAATTTGGTTTTGGGAAGCCACATAAGGGTCTTTTAGAAGCTTCCTTTTGACCTACACATGTCAAAAATCTCATCCCACTTGTTAAGTATAAGCATATGCACATTATTTTCTAATTTTTAACCATATATTCACTTAAAAATGCTAAGAATTAATAAGGTTTTGGAAAAACATAAATGTGACTCAATAATGATAATGGTAAGGTAAATGTAATGAAATGGAGGTAAATGTAATGAAATAGAGGTGAAGTGAAGGTGACAATATGGAAATATAAGTGAAAATGTAATGGAAGTAAATGACAATTTCAAGGCCCAACATACCCCCAAACTGAAGCTATTGCATGTCCTCATGCAATCTATTACATTAATTATTTTTTATCCTTGAGCTTTGGCTTAATTTTGCATGATATCATTTGATAACTTCATACTTCTGCAAAATATTTTAGTTGAATTGCAACATGGTTGGTTCTTCTGTTACAACCATATTTTATTGTTGCATTCATTTTTTTATCTTTGAACTTTGCATAATGATAATTTGATTATTGTTGCAAAGTATATCTTTATTGGATTGCATCATAGTTCGTTATTGTGTGACAACCATGATTGTGTTTGTATCCAATTATCTTTTTGGTACTTTTGACATGCCTTTGTATGCTCAAAACAATAATGTAATAGTTAATATCTTTTGAAAGTATGTGGGCTTTTGAATGTGATATGAATATGGAAAAATATTAATATGAATGTATCCTCCCCAACTGATGATATTGACAATTTTATGAGATGATGAAGAGAAATGTTTTTTCCAAAAATTATCGTTCTAGCTTTTCAAGAAATTTTATGGTAAAAATTTAGAAAATGACATACCTTAACTTACCCTTTAGAAATGAATGAGTTGCATGTGTGGTGGTTGCAAAATTTTGATCATAATCTTCTTCAAGTGGCTAGACAAGTCATGGAGAAAAGAGTCAAAATGACTTTTTATTTGCTTTTATTAAAACTTGTTGAATCTATTGTGGAATAGTGTTGATTCTGTTGTTAACATTTGATTCCACAACTATTATTTGATTCTGCAGCTGTCATCTAATTATATAGCTGTTGTCTGATTCCGCAGCTGCCATCTAGTTTTGTAGCTTCATATCTTCTACATTTGCTCCAAAATGCTGAAAATGATAGTCTTCATGTCTTCAAAACATATTGGCACAATTCCTTCTATGTGAATAAATGTTTTGATGTCAAACATAGCAAGCAATTGTTGACTTAGTGGCCACTAATGGATGCCACCAGTCAACACGAGAACTCTCACCATTAGTGACAATGAGAGTCAAGATGCCCAAACACATCTTGCTAAGTACGAATAATTTTGTTGTTGTCGAGTACCTAAAAGATTCAATGAAAAAGGGACATTGATGTATTCCCATTGTTCTTCGGCATGAGGAATTTCCATTAAGGCATGCAAGCCTCAAGGTGTTTTTGCAAGGATTTTAGATTGAAAGGAGTATGGACTCAATAATTTGCATTGAACTAGGGTTTATTTGCGAAATAAAAAATGATAGGAAAGGAAAAATGAAAATGGAAGATGACAATGGAAAATAATAATGACAATGGACAATAAGCATGTCAGTGAGCTTCTTGCTTTTATTTGTGGGTTAGGCAAAAAGTGTATGTGAACAAAGGAAAATGAACAACTAACTCTTGTTGGAAAAAATAATTGTGGCTTGCTTTGAATTGTTTGGTTGGATTTATAATTCAAAAGGGAGGAAAGGTAACGGTTTTGATGGATATGGACATGGACTTGTTCTTATGTTTCTCATGGAATCGGTACTTTGAAGACCAATTGTGCACACAATTAGTTTTCTTCAATGATCATTCGATCATTCCAAACCTGCAAAAAAAACTTGACATAAAGAACATAAGTGTGTTCAAAAAGAAATGATCAGTTCCTTTTTGATTCTTACACAAAATGTCAAATGAAACAGACTAAGGAAAATCAAAAGTGTTATATTCAGTCCAATTCATGATATCAATAACAATCCATTTTTAAGAAATAACCATGAAAAATAAATTAACTCCCTCCATCAAGTAGACGGTCCAATACCATTAATAATACAATTGCATCATGCAAGTGACAGTCAAGATCAGCACACTGCATAGAGGACGAAAGAGGCGGAAGTTTAAATCGATTTGGATTTTTTGATCATGCATCATATGGATTAAATGCCACGATAGAATTTCATTTTAAGTTGCATTCTTCCACTTTGCTGAAAACCGTTCACTGTGTATATATAAAAATTGTTTTTTTTCTTCTCACGTAGACAACAAAATAGGGCTATGAAGAAGAACAAAATTCTCTCAATTTGTTAAAAAATCCAAAAAATGGTTTCTGGGCTACCTAACTGCCCATGTTTCGGAAAAAACCCATGTATTAGATTTTGCTAATTCACTCTGTTTTATTTAGAAAACATATTCTAAAATAATCTTGTAAAAACAATTACGTTTTCTAGAAATGTTTTGACAACCAAAATCAATTTATGGTGGTTGGATTTTTGATTTGCAAGTTTGGCACAAGTCACATTAATGTATCAACCACAAATCTGAATTCATTGATTGTTCATTCGCACTTCATAGCATTCAAAAGAGAATCACTATCTGACTGCACTAGCATGTGACGAAACGAGTATACACATGGGTGCAACATTAAGTTAGCAATTTCTTCCAAGTGTTCAAAGATGTAAGAAAGGTAAATCTATTGAAATTTTGTGGAGGAGCAAGAGTCATTGTTTGATTAGAAGTCTTACTGAATTAAATGTGTTATTTTCAGCAAAACCTCGTGCATAAAAAAAAGAATCTGTTTTCCTCACGCAATCACCAAACAGGGTCCTGAAGAACCACGAGTTTCTCCTGAATGGTTAGGAATCCAAGGAAATGATTTTTAAATTTTTAAATTCATCCCGTTCTGGAAAAAAACCATATCCCAGTTTTTTTAGATTCACCCTGGTTTGCTCAAAAAATTCGTTTTAAAATCGGGTGTCAAGACTAGTAAGATTTCTGGAAATAGTGATCTGACAATAAAATTGCAGTAAGTTATCTTGAATGGTCGTTTTGGTGTTTTTGTGACCGTGAAACAAAAGAAGAGATGCAAGACATATTTACAACTAGAATATACCTCGATGCAATAATAAGAACATTAACCACACTATTCCAGTGTGCTTGTGTGCGTGTGCTCTTGAGAGGTGGCATAAAATACATCAATCAAGTTTTGCAATGCTAACAAGTGGAGACAATATGTGTAACATCATGTATAACATGGTGGCACTGAAGACTACATAAAGAAGCTTAGAATAAGAGTGGGCAGCATTGAAGAGCTTTTCATTATATAATCCAACATTTTATCATTGAACAAACGCTGACAATTTTGTGCAGGATACATGGTTTTTATTTTTCATTTTTTTTTTGTTGCAGGCTACACCCGAGCAGCTCAAAACACATCAAATTCAATACTGCAATGTGCTACATTTACCAAGGGTTTTATTAACCAGAGCATAATCATACAATAGATGGTTTATAAATTTTTGACCTTCATTTTTATGCAATTCAATAATAACGTTGGATTTTATTGTGTAATGCACGCCATGTTTTTCCTTTTATTGTATGTGATATATGTTTTTGTTGGTATTGTTTTGTTTATATATATATATATATGTGTGTGTGTGTGTGTGTGTGTGTGTTTTGTTTTAAAAATTATACATGTTACATCTTTTTTTGAATATATACATATATATTTCATTTAAAGAAAACAATTTATTAATAAAGAAAATGGATTTGGATATATATAATATATATATATATATATATATAAGTTTATTGGAAAAATCAAATTGAATTAAATCAAATCATGAAAACATAAATTAACTACTGTAGCTAAATAATTTTTATGATATACTAACAAAACAATTTATTTTTATGATCCTCTAGGTCACACGAAGTGTAGAAGGAGAGCATACTTGAGAGATTTTTTTATTTTTATTTTGTTAACATAGTTAAGATTTTATCAATCGATTCCTCTGTAAATTTTGCAAAAATAAAATGAAAAGGCTTGATCTCATACCTTAAATTACCGTTTGTGATCTTTTCTTGTGCTCCTTGTTCTCAATCATTTAGTTTATTGCAAATATTTCCTACCAAGGGTTAGTAGATGGGTGGTTTTTTTTATTTTTTTATTTTATTTTTTATTTTATTTTATTTATTTTTTATTTTTATTTTTTATTTTAATAGAAACGGATAGTGGATATATTAGAAACTTGGCCTTAATGCAAAAAAGCGGATTACAAAAGGTGAGTCTAATTCCAGAAGTGTCGAACAATCTTACAAGGCCGTGGCATTTATGTTTATCTCACATCTCTTTTTAGTTGCTACTATGTGGTCAATATCAGAGATTTTACCAAGAAAGTGGATACATACAAACTGATTTAACAGTAGACAATAAAACATGACAACTTTCTAAATTAAGGAATTGGTTCCCATATTTCCTGTCAGGCTTTGAGGAGGGCTCTAGCTGTAAGAGGGGCTGCGTTGTTAGCTTCAATGTCTGCCTCATTATTGGCTCTCAACACGTGGTAGAAATTCAAATTCTCGAAAGAGTCTCCAAGGTCTGTAATTTTGTGGATCAGCCTTGCAAGCCTTAGGTCCATTGGCTTAGAATGAGTCACCATAGTGTTAATGATAACCTGAGAGTCCCCAATAACATTAGCCTTCCTAATGTTTAGTGCTTTCAAAATCTTGAGTCCTTGGAAAAGAGCCAAAGCCTTAGCTTGAATGCTAGAAGCGATGCTCAGACCCCAGGCGAAACTGTGGATCCTAAAGCTAGCTAGATTCAATATGACTCCTCCAGTGCCAACTCTTCCAGGATTAACCTTTATAGCCCCATCAAAAAATAGAAAGTGTCTCTGGTGGTATGCAATCCATTCCTGGAACTCTTTTGCTGTAGCCCTTATTTTCCATACTTTTGGGAGGGAGATACTCTTTGCAATTTTTTGGAACTAAAGATTGAGAGAAGAGCCCCACTTTATATCTTGCTAGCTGAGACTTAAATCATCTTTATGATCTCTCAAACACTCTTTTAATTGGCATTTTATTTTAACTACCACAATCTTGGCATCCTGTTCACAGTTTCTGAAGATCCTTTTATTTTGCTCAAGCCAAACCTACCAACAGATCATTTTAGGGAGAGTAAACCAAGTAGCTCTGATAATTTTATTTTTTGGAGGAGGACCAGGATACCTTTGTAGCCATTTATCAAAGAAATTAGGAATGAAGGAAGGGAACGCGAAGCTGAAACTCAAAGTTCCTAGAAACTCGGTCCATATTTGCAATGTGAAGGTACATTCAAGCATCAGATGAGATATTCTTTCCTGGTTTAGTTTAAGAAGGCTGCACCTTGAAGGGTCATGGAATCCTTGCTTCTGAAGATTATCATCTGTCAGGATTTTGGAGTGGCATAACAGCCAGTTAAAGAAATCAATTTTTGGTAAGGAGGGATAATGCCATATCCCTTTCCATGGCTCTAGATTCATGGCTACATGAGGGTGCTCACACAGCTTGGGATATCCTTGAGAAACAGTATATCCACCAGCCTACACACCCTAGCCTCTAGAGTCCCACATTCCAATCAGCGTTGGAGCCAATCCATGGAGCTTGGAGAGCAGGACCTCGTGCTCCATATACAAATCTGGGGCTGTTTCAAGATTCTAGCCAGCCCAACGTGAATCTTGCCATACGGATATGTCCCACAGGGAACGCAAACTAGCCTCATTCATCCATCCGCGCAGTGCTTAAAGAGAGCGACAATCTCCTAGTGGATCATTGTTTACAATTCTGTCTATCCAAAGGTTGATCCTTTTTCCATTGTTGGGGACCCAATAGGCATGAGAATTAATAAGTGGATAGGCTTTGGAACAGAGCTTCATAAAGGGCGTATATGGATGCGACAAAGGGTGATCAAGACAGTGGGAGCACTGGCCTTTGAAGTATTTTTTCCAGAGAGCTAATTGCGCCTAGCCAAGGTTAGGTGCAATAATTCTCCAGATAAGCTTAGCTCCCATTGCAATATTATAATAGCCAAGATTTTTGAAGTTCAAGCCTCCTTCCAACAGTGGTTTGGAGATGGATTCTCAGTTGACTAGTGAAATATTTTTCTCATTTTGTAAATTTCGAATGATCTCCTCCATTTTTCTCAGAATGCCAGAGGGAACAAGTAGGACAGAAAACTGAAATAAGGGAAAATTGTTAAGGACTGATTTGATGAGAACAAACTTACAAACAATGTTAAGCCAGGAAAAGCCCCAGGTGAGCAACTTGTTCTTGAATTTCTCCAATTGAGGGAGACAATCTCTGCTGTAGGCTCTTTTGAGAAAAATAGGAAGGCCTAAGTACTTGAAGGAAGTTCGGTTTGAAGAGGCAGCGAAACCAAAGGTTCTAGAAATGGAGTTGAGAGAGCTGGAAGTGGTGTTCCAGCAATAGATATGGCATTTTCCATTGTTTAGAATGCTTCCCGAAACCATAGAAAACTCATCCAGAACTCCTTTAAATCTGGAGGCCAAAATCACAGAAGCAGCTCCCAATAACAAGGTGTCATCTGCAAAGACGGCATGACTTATTTTTTAACACCTCTTGCTATACAAAGCCCAACAATTTCCCGATCTATCACTTTTTTACCCAAATAAAAACTGAGCATAGAGGCTTGAAGAACAAATAGAAGGGGTGAGAGAGGGCACCCTTGCCTGAGCCCTCTCGTGGCTTTGAAAAAATCAGCAGCTTTGCCATTGACTAAGAGAGCAATCCAAAGCTCCAAAATGCAAGCCCGAATCCAATTTATAAATTTCTCAGCAAACCAAGCTTATGTAATACTTTTAGAAGAAAACTATGCCTAACTCTATCAAATGCATTTGTTAAATCATGTTTGACAACCATACCTTTCTCATTACGACTCAGGCTTGAGTGGATTGCCTCTTGGACCAAAATGAAATTGTCCACTATCTGTCTACCTTGAATGAATCCTCCTTGGCTTTTCGAAATGATTTTTGGGAGGATGAGCTTCAGTCTGTTAGCGATGACTTTGGTAATCATTTTGTAACCAATATTACAAAGCGAAATCAGGTGAAACTTGTTGAAGGAGTTAGCTCCTTTCTCTTTGGGGATGAGAGCAAGAAAAGCAAAGTTTGTGCTACCTCCGATTTTCTGGCAAGCTTGGGGCTTAATAACCATTTTGTAAAGATCTTTTTCCATGATTGACCAACAAGTTTGGAGGAATCTGGCTGAGAATCCATCCGGCCTAGGGGCTTTGTCTCAGTCCATGGCAAAGAGGGCATCGTTGACTTCATTCTTGGTGACTTTAGCTTCAAGAAGGTAGTTCATTTCAACAGTAATCAAGGAGGGGACCACATCCATCATATCTGGGTTTTGGTCCAGATTTATATCTTTAATATACAGGCTTTTAAAGTGAAGGGAGGTTGCTTTTTTGATGTTTGCATTGTCCTTGTGAATGATAGTGCCATCTTTGATTTCGGAAATGGAGTTGATACATTTCCTTGCTTGAGCTTGTTTGTGAAAGAAGGAAGAGTTCCTGTCCCCTACTTTAAGCCAAACACTACACGAATTAAGTCTCCAGTACTCTTCCTCAGCTAGGAAAGCCTTGTGATGGTTTTACTGGAGCTGGGCTTCATTATCTAGATTCTTTTTTGTTATGTCAGCTATTTCAGCTTGGAGATGATGAATTTCTAGAGTGCGTTGGAGTTTTTCCCTTTCATTGGCTGGATTGGGCAGAGATTTAGCCTAGCCTTTCAAAGCCCTTTTCACTCTTTTGAGCTTCTCTTCCCAGACGAAAAGGGGGAGCCTTTGACCGGCTGCATCCAGATGCCCTTGACTAATTGCATAAAGTCTGATTCCTTAACCTAGAGCAGGCTAAATCTGAAGGGAATTGTTTCGAGGTCATGTTGAAACACCAATTCTAGCTTGATGGGTTTATGATCAGAAGTACTGCATGGAAGAATATGGAATCTAACCTCTAATCCAAGCAGAAGAAAAGAGCTTTGAAGAAAGAATCTGTCCAACCTAGCAGCAATGTGGCCAGGACCAATTCTTTTATTAGTCCAAGTGTACTTACGAGAGATTGGCTTGATGTCTAGTAGATCCCAAACCTGCATAAGGTCCTCTGCCCATTCCCTTGCTGGATATTGAACAATGCTACCTGCTCTCTTGTCTACTGATAAGAGAGTGAGGTTTAAATATTCTGCAATGATGGTATTCTCAAGATTAACAAAGTCTACTTGGTTTCTAATGGATTCCCAGCAGGCCTTTTTTTCCCGAGCATTCACAAGGACATACACGTTGAAAAGACTAATAGTGTCTTTTGAGTCTAAATGCTACAATTATAAGAATAGCCAGTGAGTGTTGAGGGTCTCAAACATGATTGAGAATTTGATAGCGTTCTAGAGAGTGCCCAATCCACCATAATCCCCTCGGGCTAAGATTGCTTTCGCCTCACATTTGTTCCAAAGATTCTTACTTGCTTGAAGGAAGACAGAGTCTTCCAGTTTGGTCTCTTAGATGAGCAATATTTCAAGAGCTTTTGTTCTTATTAAACTTCTGATGGCTTCTTCTTTGATTCTGCTCCCCATACCTCTACAATTCCAGGAGACAATCTTCATCATTTGTATTTCTAATTGGCTCTCTTGGAGCCTTGGGGTTGGTTTCTTGCCATCTTTGGTTTTGATGCTAATAGCTTCTCAAGGATTGGCTGGCTACCTTGGAGCTTATCTTTGAAACTTTCTGGCTCTCTTTTTTCCTGATCTGTTTTGTGGCCTCTTGTGGATCTCCTTATCGAAGCTTGGGATTCTCCTATTTCACCTTCTTGCTCCAAGCCATCAGATTCTTGTTCAACTTCCTCGACTTCGACAGTGTTTCCTTTGGAGCTCTCAGCAAGGCTTTCCCTTTTGGGAGAAGAGGGGGTACCTTTAGCAGGGGGGTTGATTTTTGATTATTTGCTTCCTATGTTTCCTCTATTTGCAAGCTTAGAGGGGAAAATTTATTTTCTTGGTCCATTCTAGAAGGGGGTTGTTGAGGAGGGGCCTACTGGGGGCCTCTTCTGTTTGGACCAACCTGATTTTGGGTTTTCCTGGTGTGCTTGACCTGGTTCCAGCCTTCTTCTTTACCCTTATCTGGTTTATCATTGGATGGGCATCCTCTGGAAAAATGGCCGTAGACATGGAACTTTCAGCATTTGAAAGGCAACTGCTCATAATCTAGCTTTTGCAAGTAAGTCCAGTTTCCTACTTTGATTTTGATGGCTTCTAGAAGTCCCACCTCTAGATCCACTTCTATGCAGATTCGAGAACAATCATATTGATCTTTACTATTTGCCTGATCAATGAATTTCCCAAGGGCGTTGCCAATGTGCTTCAACGAGTCCTAGTTCCTGCAATGCACTGGGAGGTTTTGGAGTCTGACCCACACCGGGACAACCATGGGAACATCAACGGTAGTTCAAAATCTAGCGTCCATCTATTGAGATAAAGGCCCTGGGGGCCCATGAAATAGGGGCCATTTTCGAAGATCAGATCCTTGTCTTCCTTTGAGGTGAATTCGAATAAGAAAAACCCTCGTCCTAAGAAGTAAGAAGTGACGTTGTTCTTGATCAGAGGAGCCTAGTTCTTGTTGAACCAGGTGTCAGTGGACTTAGGAGAAGGCTATATACCGGTGAACTGGCCAACGAGGGCCCACTCAGCCAAGGAGAGGGTGACTTGAATCGGGGTCTCTGGTGATAGGGAGATTTTAGGAATGTCGTCGAGCCTCTTGACAAACTTGGCTATTTCACTCTTTTTCTTCTGCGGAAAACTGGCCAATAGCCAATAGAAGGCTTCGGCAGATGAAGGCAGGGGGGGGAGAGGGCCTACCTGGGGTAAACCTGGGACCTCCATGGGGGAAAACTTGACTTACTAGCCCCTCCCAGCAGCAAACAAGCCACAAAGAATCGAAGGCTCTCATAAAGGGAACTCAGGAATGACACAGTAAGGCAGGGGGCCCAAAGCCATGGGCCGCAGGGCAGGGGGATCAAGGGCGCAGAGGTGCCGAAGTGTAGGCTAGGGCGCAGCGCTCCAGGTCTTGATCCTCAACGAAATTTTTTTTAGTAGATGGGTGGTTCTTACTGCACCACAAAACATTAAATTTATCCTAAAAACTATAAAAATTTATTTTTATTTTTCATATCTATCTAATTTTTTTTAAGTATATTCATGCTTCCAATGAATCCATTTACGGATTAGAATTTTTGAAACGCTGACATCCAAACTTGAAAAATGCATCTGATTGTTTGTAAGGATATGCGAAATCGACTTGACCTTTCGATTTGTTGCAAGGATCTCTTGAAGAATTGATGAATATTGTGGCATAGCAACTTTTTGATACCATACGTCAATGTAGTCTTTGGGCTGCATTCTAGACCCTTTGTCCATAAATGGTTAGTAAAACCAAAAACAAACAAAATACACTCTAAACTAAAAGCTAGTTCCTATGCACACTTCCCCAACAATGACACCAAAATGTTGAGGCAAATTAATTACCTATCATTTAATTTTCAACCTAGGGGTTTCATAAAACTTGTGAAGCATGCATGCACTATATATGCTAGAAATTAACTTCCAATTTAGATCAATATAACTACGAAACCAAATTTACCTATTATAATTCAACAATAAATTCAAAAGAAATTATAGTACAATGCGTGGAATTGAAATCTTAATCTATCACACTTGTAGGAATTGAAATCGTGATCTACCACACTTACAGAAATTGAAATCTTGATCTATCACACTTGTAGGAATTGAAATCTTGATCTACCACACTTGTATGAATTGAAAAGCACACCACTCCTTCAAAAATGAAATTTCATGAAATGAAATCTACTCTAATGTATCATGTGTACATGATCAAATAAGGATCCTATGAAATGAATAATCAAAACCACATGATATGAAATGAAAGAAAAAAAAATCATTCTTAACCTCTAGATATGAAAGTAAATAAAAAAAATCACTCTTAACCTCTCACACGGGAAAAGATATGAAAGTAAATAAATCTTAATCTATGAAAGCAATATATCCTAATCTATGAAAAACAATAAATCTCATACATTATAGATGGCCAATCCAAAATCATGAGGGATGGAAAGTTGAGAGGCTCCAAATACAAGCATAACCAAATCAAAGTGAACATCACTCATGAGCATGGTGCCAAATCCAAATTCTATATTCAAAACAAGAGCATTTCCCCAACTTTTCACATCCCAATAATAACAAATAACTTCCCCTATTTATACAAAAAGATGAGAAGCTACCTTATTAATGAGAGTCCATGAATCTCTCCCTATATCTCTAGAGTTACAATCAAAATAGGAAATGATAAGGCACATGTCTTCTTAGAGTTTCAATACAAATTAGAAATGAGACACATCCTTATGATCCGATGATCTTCTCCACTCAAATTCGAATTTGGTTTTGGGAGGCCACATTAGGGTCCTTTAGAAGCTTCCTTTTGACCTACACATGTCAACAATCTCATCCCGCTTGTTAGGTATAGGCATATGCACATTATTTTCTAATTTTTAACCATAAACTCACTTAAAAATGCTAAGAATTAATAAAGTTTGGAAAAATATAAATGTGACCCAATAATGATAATGGTAAGGTAAATGTAATGAAATGGAGGTAAATGTAATGAAATAGAGGTGAAGTGAAGGTGACAATATGGAAATATAAGTGAATGACAATTTCAAGGCCCAACAGTATGTTGCAAGTCAGTTCTCATGTTCATTTTGGTTTTTGACTGACATATTGCTTGCTATGAGTGTTTCCATGTCTCCAGGTATCATAGGATTTCATCTGCCTCTCAACATTATATGTACAATGGTTTCCAAGAGTGCAGAGACAAAGATACCATTCATAGCACACTTGGGGATGTAGTTGATCAAGTGTCCATGGGTTTACCTACCCATGAAGACATCAAGTTGTTCGTGGGAAAGGACATCAAGCAGCAGCATCACAGCGAGAAACATCATGAACAACAGCTGAAGGCAACATACCAAATGTAGCAAACGCAGTGAATGAAGTGAACACAGCGAATGCAAGAGGAAGGTTGTTGACAACATAGACACCGACCAAAGTTGCAAGATCAAGCAAATCCATTGATAATGAAAGAAACTTTGGAAACTCAGGCTATGAAGTGACGATGCGACATGAAAATCGTGCGAAGGAAAATGATGGAACAAAGAAGGAGTTTCATGTGCTGAAGCAGCAACTCAGGAATAACATGAAGCTGCACAAACAGACCAATGAGTTGCAACAAGAACATGAACAATAGTGGGCGCAACATGCACTCACGAATGAAACTACGCCAGTATGAGTTAAGGATCCATCCTAGCAGCTGACTTAGAGCAAGCATGGTGAGCAATGTTGTTGATCGCATGTAAGGATCCAACAACATGCATGGTGTTGAGCGCACGCATGCAATCCAACCCATTCAACACACTCACCAAGGCAAAGACAAGAAGCAAGTCCAAATGGGTCTGAACATGCACTTCGATAAGTTGATGCGCATTACCACAAACACACACTTAAAGATTAGCATAGACACTATGCATCAGTGCATTTCTGGTTCAACTGTACCCAAGAAGACCATGTGCATTTTAGCAGACGAGTTGGATGAAGGGGCCGAACCAATGCATTGGTTGCAACAGAGGTAAGAGTTTGCTTCAACAAGATGTCACCATGAGGTGCATGCACACCATCACAGACGACCAAGATTGGCATCATCTCACCAGTTTCACCATCACAAACATGTAAAAAAGTTGGTCTCACTACAATAGACCGAGTGTCAGTGATTTCTTATAAGGCTTGCTCAAACCATGTTGTCTCAGATGAGTACATGTGCATTGTAATGTTGATTCATGTCAAGTGTAAGTCGAGTGTCAACAATTGGATGTAACAGTCATAAAGTAGGTGAAGGGTCATGAGGGTAGTTGAACCCTCACAAAGGGGAATGTCAAGGGTTACCCCACTCTTCGCTATAAATAGTCCCTCATAACTCATTGTCTAGGCTTTTGGGTTGAGAAGCTTCTACTAAGACTATCCTGAAGAAGGCTTGGACAATATTGTAATGCAGCTTGGCTTCTCCACTGCACGGAGCTAGTACATCTCTTTGGAGGAGCAGGCGGATGTGGCTGTAACGTTCTACTGATAGGGCTAGTAGGTTTACATGGTGTATCATATGATTGTGACTTTCACTTCCTTATATAATAAAAACCAACACATTTTCATGCATATGTTGTTATTGTAGTTGGACTGATCCAGTTGCCTTAATGATGTATGTTGTTTAACTGATGTACTTGTATATGAACTGATTTGTATGCGATTATATGAATATTATTGTTAATGTGTTTCATATTTTGTTAATGCTATCACCATCCGTGTCGATTACTCTGCTGAACATCAGACAGAACTTTCTTCGAACTTTGTTATATCAAATGTCACACTCATCTTGGACTAATCCATGAGTGTTGTTCATGTTATCTTACCTTGTATGTTGGGACTGTCGCATCTGTGTCGACTGCTCTGCCGAAAGTTGTGCATATCCTTTGTGTTGTGTGCTCCTAGATGAGTTGGGACTGATCCATTTCAACCTGGAACTCACCTTCACCTTCCCTCCCTTTTAAGTGTTGGAACCTCTCATACTCATTCTTTGACACACTGCATCAGCCACACCCTTGCTACTAAAAGAGTTATCTTACTTGCCTCCATGTGACATCACAGTCAAGGCATTACCTTACGACCCACTACTGAGACTCCTACACCAAATAGTCTAAGGTCTAATTGGGACTTCTTACCGGGGAGATCCCCTTGACATGTTGGCAGGTCCAGCATTGTCAACACTTGCTTAATGCCTAAAACGTTGATTCTCAAAGTTTTGATTGGTCTTCTTTTGTTCACATTTTATAATCTCTTAGGATTCCATGAAGCCTTTCCAAAGATAATTGATCAAATTCCTACATTTCTTTGATTGTTGAGACTTTAGCATTAAACCACAGAGTTGGTGATCTCAACACTTTTTGAACAATTGTAGCATCTTTGAATTTATTCCCAAGTCCTTTCATGGTATTTACTATTTATTCTACTATGAATATGCTTGTGCTTTCATCTTCGAGAATCATCTGGATTTCATACTGAATTCTATAAGTTTGTAGTTTATAATTCCTCACCTTAGTGTCTCCTTCATATTTTTTTACTAGTTTGTACCACACCTCTTAGTTTATTCAAACTACATCATCTTAAGAAATTTTGATGAAGCTAACTCCCAAAATGACATTCATGGCCTTAGCATTGTTTCCATATTTTTTCTTACTAGCATCATCTATAGGAATAGTTCATGGGCTCCAATATCCACTCATTACTACTTCCCAGAGTTCTGCTCTATTTGACATTAATACTTCCTCATTACAATTTTCTAGAATGTAAAGTTTGTCCCATATAAAAATGGAGGTTTATTTGAGAATATTTCATTTTGGATGGAAATTTTCACTGGATCTTCCTTCCATTGATTAAGCTAAGACTTAAAGGAACCTGCTCTAATACCAATTGTTGAAATACTGAGGGGTGGGGGGTGAATTAATATTTTAAAAAATATCTTCAATTATTGCAAATCAATTATTTTATTTGTTTTAGCATTAAACATAATTAGTAAATAGATGTAAACACCATTCACATCAGACCGAAGGAGACATAAGTTTTAGGTGGAAACCCATAAAGGGGGAAAAACCACCATTCATCTTCTTTCTTTCTTCACTTCTAGATTACAAATTTTTACTCACACCCACCAGTTGGAGACTTCTATCCCCTTCTATTTCTTAAGCACCAACTTATAGGAGCACCAAACCATATATATTTATTGGAACCCACCAGTAAGAAGCTTCCACTCCCTTGGTTTTCTTTCAGATACCTATGAATCAACCTATCATTTCATTTTCAAATTGGATTCTAGCACACTTCTTAGTGGAGTGATAAAATTAAATTTTCAAGATTGATCTTTCTAGTCTATATTTCAATCTGATAACTGACTCTTGATAATAAATTAACTTATCTCTATTATTTCTCAACAAGTTAATGATATACCCAATGCAGCCATATTTTCAAACTCAATTTAGCACATTCAAACACCAACAAGGATGTGCATTCAAGCAATCATTTTGTATTGTACTAAAGGGATATTGAATCTGATTAAATTCTACAAATTAGAACACATTGATCCCTGTCTCATGCTTCTTATCCATCTACTCTTTAGACTTCAAACTTCAAAAGTATATACTATTAGTCTCGCTCCTTTATATATTCAATTGATTAGGGAACAAAACTTGATTTCAATGATTGTACAACAACACTGTAAGTCATCAAAATACACAGTGAACACATAGTCTCAACTTCTCCACATTTTCATAAACACATTATGCAAGGAAAGAATATGTATTACACTTGTAGGATCAGATCTCAAATAGTCAATCTCTGATCCACCCATTATCCATATTGAAGCATATTATATATAAATTTCGTTCTCTTTGAATCCTCCAAACAACCCACAATAAAAACCTCTCCTCAGGAACAAGTTTATACATTTTCACAATTTTTTCTATTTAACATATGAATATTCACTAACATAATAGTTAAAGAAACCCATCATTAGATCTAGATTGTTTGGAATCTTTCTATAAGTGATTTGGTCCATCATGGCATGTTTTGACTCCAATATCACAACACTTTTCTTTTCTATCTGCAATATTGATATTTCCTTGTTGTACTCCTTCAAACTCCAACACTTCTGCTCACTTTTTCCATTCTGTCTCTGCGTACATATCGATGGTTGCTTTTACACCTACCAGTGGATCAATGTCCCTAGTTCATTACACCTGGTTTTATGTACAATGTTTTTTTTGTAATTTTGGATTGATTTGGAATAGGAATATTTTCCTCTTTCAAAGAATTTACATAAGTGATACAATCAATAAAATGTATCAAGATGTGAATTGTTGCATTAAGAGTGTGGATATATTTCCCAAATTTTTGTGAAAAAAGAAGCAATCTTTTCAACCACAATATATATGCCCCAATTTGTGGGTGTTGGAATTTCATACCTTATGCTAGGATCATATCGATGCCTACCACTTCTACATCGTATTTGAATTGGTTCTAATCAAATTGGCCAAGGAAAGTGAAATCTCTAAAGTGGGATAATAGTGTGGCTCAACTGGGTAAATATATGTCAACACTTGCATATAATCAGAGGGATTTTAGCTTTTGTGGATTCCTTAAAAGTTACACCATTTTATCTCAGTGATGTTGGAGGAGTACCAACAAAATGGATGCATTTGATAACTAATAAGTCAAAACATCATTTTCTTTCCAAGCCTCCATGGTTGAGCCAATTATTTGAATAGTGGGATACAAAAAATATGTTATACCAACTTTAAATTATCATCAATAGATAAGTGATTTGTAGATAATACTTGCAAAAATAGTTGTTCACTAGTGAATCCAACATCTTGCATAATTCATTATATCAATGCATTTTGATTTTATTGCTGCTTGTCATTGAAAGAATTTTGTGGCCTCTGCTCTACTTCAATAATATATTTCTCAGATACGGTTGAAGAGAAAAGAAGGATACTTTTCTTCTATCTGGTGAAAAGTAGCTAACCCAACAATATTCCTACCATTACTAAATGAAAATCCCATTCTTGATGGGAATGTTCGAAAACCTTGAGGCATCCATCCTATGACATCAATGACCTACATTACTATGTTGATAAACCCATCAATCTCCTTCTTCACTAGCATTTCCATCAATACCAGTAATGGAAACATGAATCATTTCAAACAAGTAACTAAATCTATTAGATAACAAAGGAGAATACAAAGCTTAGTCCATACCTTTCCTGGACAAGCATCTCGGTGGTGGGACACCCATGCTTTTTGACTTAAAACTTGGAAAATAAAAGCAACTTACTTTATAGAAAGGTTTGGGGACACAAATTTCTAGTATAAGCAAACATCCCAGTGTTTAATCATTAACAAAACCCTACCCAACATGTACAAAATTGTGAGTTGGAATGGTGAAGAATCAGGTCCATGGACGAAATAGTGTAGCTACATATGTTCCCCAAAACTCTTGATGATTTTACTAACAAATGGTATAAGCTAGAAGAAGATCGATGTCATTCACTACAATGGATCAAGTTAAAAAAGAATTTTATTAAAAATTTTTGAATTTTAACCAAAAGAGAAAGCACTTGTTGAGGCAGCTCACCAAATTAAAGAATTTTTGAAAAACGAGTCTTCTACTTCCCATAAATAAAAAGAAAGAATAACAATCAACTCCTCTTTGACTCCTATATGTAATCATAAATCATGCTTTCCAAATCATAATTTAGCTAGTCACTTGTAAATGGAAAGTATCCATACTCCAAGATAAAGTTTCTATTGTAAAAAGGAGCATCTTGAAAATATAAAAAAAGTTAAAATGCTATTAAAATTTAAAAAGGAGGAAAGTGAGAAATTGGAAAAGTTATACTTCCCACCTGCTTATCAAGAGATTCAATTCAAATATCAAAGACTTGATGAATTGAAGGACTCCAACTAGATGGATGCAGAAATAAACATCAAAGAAATTGATATTTAAAAGAACGGCCAACCGAAAATGGCCTGAATTGGCGACTATTGGCGAGGAAAACAAACAATAGAATTTACCAACTTGCTGAAGGAGTATCAATATGTATTTTACTATGATTACAAGGATATCAAAGGACTTATCAAAGAAATGGGAGAAATGAAAATTGACCTCATTCCCAGAGAAAATCTAATAAAAGGGAGACTTTACAAACTCGCTCATAAATATAAACCAATTGTGAAAAAATAGATAGAAGGAATGTTAACTACTGACATCATCTATCCCATTGAAAAATCGGAATGGGAGATTCCCATGGTCATGCAAACCAAAAAGCATGAGCTGACTAGATGAAGAATATGGGTCGATTTCCATGGATTGAATAAGTTAACAATAACTGGCCCATTCCTAACATAATTTGTAGATGATATCATAAACAAAGTGGTGGGTCATGAATGATAGTCTTTGACATATGGTTTCTTAGGGTACAATCAGATACCTATTGCAAAAGAAGACCAAGAAAATACCACGTTTGTTATAGAATTTGGCCCTTTTGCATACAAAGTAATGCCTTTTGGTCTAAAGAATGCATCAACATTTTTTTCCAAGATAGTAGTTAAGGCATTCCAGGAATACATTTATAAGACATTGGAAGTTTATTTTGATGATTGGAACATCTACACATTGTTAAAAGATCATACTCAATGGATAAGATTGATGTTAGAAATAGGTAGAGAAATCCAATTGTCTTTAAATATTAAAAAATGCAT
Source organism: Pinus taeda (assembly GCA_000404065.3). NCBI lineage: Eukaryota > Viridiplantae > Streptophyta > Pinopsida > Pinales > Pinaceae > Pinus > Pinus taeda. The sequence continues at coordinate 261,068 of APFE030647699.1, forward strand.
CTTTTCTACTCCTATAGGTATATTGTTGCGATATGTAGTATCCAAGGATGATATCAAATTGGATATGGAAAAAATAAAAGTGATCCTTGATTTGAAGCCCCCTATTAATCAAAAGAAGATCGACATTTTTTTGGGGCATGCAAGATATTACAAAAAAATCATTCGGCACTATTTTGATATTATTTTCCAAATCAATGAATTAATAAAGAAGGATGTTCCATAGATATGGATAAAATAATGTAATGGTTAATTTTAATTACTTAAAAGGAAATTGGTTGAAGTACCCACCTTAAGGTTCCCTGAATAGTCCAAATTTTTCATGTACATGTTAATGCATCCAATGTTGCAGTAGTGTTCATTCTAGCACAATCAAATAATGATTCCATGTACCACCCCAATGCTTATGCCAATCAAAAACTAAACAAAGCAGAGTGAAATTATTCAACAATAGAGAGAGAGGTAGTTTTCCATGACCTTCACTCTCTAGAAATTTCGTCACTACATCCTTGAAAATCCTTTCATTTTTTTCACAGATCGTCAAGCCTCAAGGTACCTTGTCAACAAACCATTCCATCAAGGTTATATTTGTCGATGGTTATTTATATTCCAAGAATTTTAATTTGAAGTAATAGTTTGACCCAGTAAAAAGAACGTTGGGGCTGACCATCTATCCCAAATAGGCATAGGGGAGGAGTTGGAAAATCTCGAGGATGATTCTACCCGATGCCCATTTATTCAAAGTAGAAAAAATCCTTGCGGAACTTGTAGAAATCACTCAATTCTTACACATGGGGAGAACACCTAACAAACTGTCTTAAAAAAGAATAAGATCCTAGCAATTAAAGTATCATCATTCTCAATTATAAATGGGAAATTATATAAGCTAGGAACTGACGAGGTATTTAGGGGGAGTGGTAGAACATGAAAGGGAATCTCTTATTGATGAATCTTGTAGAGGAGGTGTTGATGGGAATTATCAAGGAGACACAACTACAAGAAAAATTCTTCAATCTGGATTATGGTTTACAACTCTCTTTTGAGACTATCAACTACAAGTCCATAAATGTGACATGTGACAAATAATAAGTCATCCATTGTAGAGGAATCATATGTTGCTCCACTCGATAAACCCCAACTATACCGTTTAAGATCTGGGTGATTGACTTTGTCGACCCATTTCCCAAAAGATCTAGATGAATGGGTGAAAAATACATTACAACAATAATGGAGTACTTAAGAAAATGGGTAGAAGTAGAGCCAGCCAAATCCTATATGAAAGAAGTAGCAACTAAATTAATTTATGTAAATATAGTAATGAGATTTGGCTACCCCCTAACTTTCATAAGCTACAGGGGTACATACTTTATCACACAATACTTATCAATATCATATTTATAAATGTGAAAATCTACATTCTAAAAATCCAAACATTGTTGCAAAAATTTATGGTTGAGAATAGAAAAATTACAACTTACCACCCAATGAAAAATGGAACGATAGAATCATTCAACAAATATTTCCTAAAGGACTCACTAAAATATACAACTTAGATAGGGACTATTGGGACAAAAAAATCCCACCAATTTTGTGTGCATATAGAATGATGTACAAACAATCGACTGGATACACACCATTCAAATTAATCTATGGACAAGAAGAATTTGTACCACTTCATTACATAAGAAATGTTGTGAATGTATTGAATGTGTTAATATGTGATCATAGGAAAGTTGAGAAATAATGACTCCATCAATTACATCATCTTGAGGAGGACAATCTCCCCACATTACACCAACAAAATGTAAGAAAAAAATCAATAAAAATCATGGCATGAAAGTAACTTGCAAAAAATTAATTTAAAAGTAGGAGACATGTCATTATTATACAACAATTAAGTCAAGGAGAAGCCAAGGAAACTAGAAATTTCATGGCTTGGCCCCTTTGCGGTCAAAGAATATATACATTCTTCTAGAGCTATTCATCTTAAAAACTTCAAGGGCACATATTTGAATGAATCATAAATGGTGCTTGACTCAAAAGATATATCAATTGGGAGTGTCTGCATGTGACTTGTGAAAACTTCCTTGAGGCACCAGGAACATGGGCTAGTTTAAAAACCACATTGTGGCAAATTAGCTAACTAACTAATGTATTATATTTTTGTTTTTCTTAATTTCAATCATTACAAGTAATAGAATACATAGGATTATCAACAATAGTTACAAAGTCAGTAGAATAATAATCATGCCTGTAGATGAATATTATTAATAAAGAAGACTCCCAATCATATGAATAAGTGTCACAAAGAAATGTAGTGAGGATAATATTTTAAGAAAGTTTCTAAATACTAAATTGCAAGAAAATGGAAGTTGATAATGACATCATCAGAGAAGAAGAAAAGGTTGATGAATTAGATTCAAAGTTCAATTTAAGAAAGAGGTCAACTTGACGAGGAGGAGAGAATATCGACCATAAGTTGGAAGTCAATTTGGCCCAACAACTTCCTCCGACCACAATATTAGAGTTGATGGAGACATCACATCATAATTAAAATCTTCTAATGATTCGACATTTAAAAAAAATGAATCATCCACCAAATCTCGAAGCATAATTTGGTCACCCACATCGCATGTGCCAAGAGGTATGGAAAGCTTGGATATTAATGAGATGAGACATACTCAATGGTAGGACACAGATGGAATTCATGATACATTTAATTCCTCGGCCATAAAACTGAGAGAGTGACCAGGTTCACCCCTGATTTCTCCTAAATTTTCAGTAAGTGTTGCATTTGAATTAATAGAGCTCACAAACTTTCTTAGCCTAACGATTTTTCACTCAAAGTTGCTCGTGTTCCTTAGAGGACAAGAATTTCAGGAGGATTTCAAGATGGTGAATAGGAGAGTCCACTTCTAATATGAAGAGATCATGATGGAGCTAAGAAATAAGGCTTTGTTCAACCAAGCTATGGATACGAAGTTGGAGCTTGAGCTCCAAGATATTAAAGAAGAAAAGATGCATGAGCCATCGGGGAAATGTTTTTTGAGTCATTTAAGAAGTGGAGAGTAGTAGATAATAAATGGACTACAAATGTCCAAATGTTGCACAAATCTAGCATTCGAGATTATCTAAGCATACCCCTAGTCACAAATTTTCAAGGCGTGAAAGAAGAAGTTACGAAATTCATAATCAGTCGGTGCCACGATGGTACCTTGTTGCTGGAAAAACCTCTAATATCACGCCAATGACCATCTATAACATCATCAGGTTACCACATACCAGAGATCAAATACTAAACATAGTCAACTCAACCACCTCTATTAGAGAGTTCACAAGAGGAACGACGACTAAGAATTCCAAAGGCATAATTTTTAGCCAAGTATGGGATCCCTGGGTAAAATGGACATGTATTATTATCTCTCTTTGTCTTATTTTGGCTAGATAGGCATCCGACATCAAACTAAACATGTTCGAATCTATCATCAAGATTATAAAGACACGATAATATAACTGGGTAGAATACGTTATAGACATGGTAAAAGCTAATTTTCAAGAGTGTCAAAATCTTAGTAAGGTCATTTGTTTCCCATCCATATTAATTTGGTTAACCATGGAATAGGCTCCCCTAATTAGCAGGGTAGTATTTACAAAAAAGTATATCCAGTGAGGAAGAATTACAAAAATCTTGCACACAATTGGTCAGGAACCCCTAATTCGTTTTCCCCATAGGAGATATTTAGAAGCTAGATGTTGAATCTAAATTTTTTTTCAAGATGGATGGTTTCCCAACATATTTGACGTATGATTCCTAGCATGTTGCTTATTCAGCTAGGCCTTGCATGATGAAGGTTTGGTATGTCGACTCTAGTGATGCTGACCCTCAGAAACTTCCCCACGAACCATATATTGAACATATATTCGATGAGCTACGTCAACAAACCAAAAAAATCTTCCTGATTCCACCAACTAATTGGAACCCTAGACCAAACTCTATCTACTATGAGGAAAAGAAGAAGAATGGGAAGCAATAATGTACATGAAACCCTTCAAAGTTGACATGTTGGGCCCACTGTCAAAACTCTCAAGTAAACTGACAAGTAAAAAGGTCGACAGATCAAATGAAGTCGAGCAACAAGGAGTAGGAATATATTAGCAATAAGTTTCAATTAATATCAATATTAATTATCCAAGTCTACAACAATGGCTTTAAACAATTGCAAAACAGGTGTTGGACGAGACATCAACAAAGTGTAAGACGACCAAAAGACCAAGAAAGTCCTAAGAGTTTTTGGGATCATTTGTAACACCAAATATTTTACATGCCAATGATATTTTTATTGAAACATTCAAATAGAATATGTTTGTAGAAAAAAGCAAAGAAGTATATTAATAGTCGACACTAGTGCAGTTAAGCACCAAGAAGGGAACACCTCCATAAAAACAAAACCAAGGTTAGTCGAGCAAAGGAAACAAAATGAAAGAGAAAGTACCCAACATCTACCTCACAACCGTCTCACCTCCTACCCCTCCTACACCAACTTATAGGGGTGAATGGTGGATAGAAGATAATGATTGGTCAACAAGATGAAGTTCATGAAATATCATCAAAATGTGTCGATCCAATTGACTTGGACATGGGTAAATAGTAAATATTGAACCATCGACAACAGACACAATTGGAACACCACAAAATCAACAAAAAGTACCACTTACATAACTGACCATGGTTGACTAATCAACCCACACATCAAGATTTGGACTGTCAAAGGATAAACCGACTTCCATAACATATGATCTTACTTATGCATCTGATAAACTTGTATTTTCTTATTTCAAATATATAAAAAAAAAGCCACAAAGAGATGGAAAATGAAAGCCAATGTAGGTGATAAGCTAAAGCAAAGGAAGCAACACGAAGAGGAGACATGGTTGAACTATATGACTTAGATAGTAGAAAAAATAATTTAGACATACCTACTAGGCCATTGATGATCCACTCATTTCTATTCAATAATTGGTCTTGACCACAATGTGAGAATGAATGAACAAGTTTCCTAGTTGGAACATTAGGAAAAGAAACAAGGAAAACAAGAACTATCATGTATTATTTAGCAAGAACATGAAGAATTTATGAAGGATAATCAAAACATAGAAAAAGCACTATACAAGGTTTCCACACTTCGCACAATTCTTAACTAGTTGGATGACATATCTGTCAACCACATGTAGTTTATTGTGGGCACAACAAATTCTTTTTCATGTAACGACAAATACAATTTTTTAAATTAGGCTAAGGATGACATTAGAAAATCAAATTACACTGGAAAAGAAGTTAGAGATACAATTGATTCATGAGGAAAGGCAATGGCTTAGGGAGGGAAAGAAGGAAAAAATGGAAGAAACCAATGCCACTGATAAGTTACAGAGTATTCATGATAGAATCCAATAGGTAGAGTAGAAAGTAACGGCCAACTAATGACTGACACAACAAATCTTAGTGGCTAACAAAGTGAAATACTTGGTAGACTTGAAAACTTTGGAGATGCAAGCTCAACAATCTATAAAATATTGGTCGATATTCAACCAGCACCTTTATTCACTTGCACCAAACATCTATCAAAAGAATTTTGGAGAAGCACCTGCCAAATCATGCCCAATCATGATTGAAAGAATGAACCTTGCCTTGACCAAAGTTTACCTTATTTTAACGAAGCACATTGAAATGTAACTCAATGCCTGAGCAACACTTTGAAATATAGGATATTGAATTGGAAGGGTTGAATTGGTCATCGGGGATGAAACAGAGAAGAGGAGTTCATATCTTAGGTTCTTCCAGTGGAGCACAAGCAACATTCGCTGACCAGCTAGCTTGCAAGCAACTAGAACAACAATTGTTTCCATCAACCACAAACTGATTCTCCGTTAGCCAGCAATTCTTCTCTTCTTCTCTTTATACTCGTACTTCTATGTTATTTATTAATTTTCTCAAATTTTTTAAGTCTCCAAATATCCCCCTTATTTAGGATGAATAAGGCATTGAGAGTGGTAGAGATTTTGGAGGGGATAGTCAACTCAATCCACTATCCCAGTTGAATCGACACAATTATATTGCAATTTGGAGGACTCCCTAATTGAATCGACAAATCGATTCAGTTTGATAAAGTTAGTTCAGATAGTTAAACTGCCATAAATATCCATTCAAAATATATATCTATACTTATACTCAACTCTATGTACTAATCTTGATTGGTTGGTTAGGATATATAATATAAAGTGTTGATTTGTTGGATCTCCACTACTTTATGTCTCTTCTCTCTTCCTTGTATTACATATGATTATGTAGTTTAATCATTGTTCCTTCCTACTCACAATCAATGCAGACTTTCTGCTAGATTACAACAACATGTATCTTGGAGTGTATCATCATCCCATGGAGGACATCTACCCTCGGTTGTTGTATCACTCCAAACTTTTCAAGTGAAATGAAAAATTAGTAGGATGTGGTGCACTAATTTCATGCTTTCTTACACAAATAAAAAAAGTTAAGGGGCTTGCTTTCCCTTTTGAATAAGTTTATTCCAAGTTAAGATACTATTATGTATAGCTAGCCATGAGAAAGTTTTTCTCTTTGGTGGGGAATCTATGTTCCGTAGTCCCCTCCTCCACCATGGATTATTACTCTCATTATCTACTTATATATTTGAGAATTTGTATCCCAACTTAACCTTCTAACAGCCTTCCTTTGAGTTCTTAGCCAAATATAAGCTATTCTTATTCTTTGTGAGAGTGATAGCATTTGGTACAACACTTTTTTTTTGTTTTATCAAGCCCAAATATTTTCCTCTTGATAAAAAGAACCAACATCCTCCACTATATTCCAACTCGTGCCATTGACCCTCAATAATGAACCATAAACATAAATCCTACATGGATGTTGTTTTGGCTCAACCTTTCTAGAAGCTCATCTAGAAATGTATTACCTTCAACAATACCTACCATTGCATCCCTCCTAATAAGGATCCCATGTTTATCCTCTAGATCCCAAGTAGGATAACTACCAATGATGTCAGATATCATTGAGATGGATTTCAAAAGAGGTATCCATGTGAATGTTGTTTCAGATGTGACCTAATCCACTCTATAATATAAAGAATTTTAATATAATTTTGAAATGAATATTGCTACCTTATACCTGATTTTATAATAATTAAGTGTCAAATACCCTTAGATTTCAAAGTCGTGGAGAAAACTTTTAAGTCTTTCAAGCCCCAACCACCAATTTCTTTGGGTGAGAGATGATGCACATAATTTCCATATTTTTAGTAAATTTCATCTTAGGAATGAAATTTGGTGTAACTAATACACGGGAATTTCTTCTAGCACACTCTCTTTAAGGTCCAACTTACATAACATAGAGATCCAAAAAATTAAGCCAAAGGGCTAATCTTTTATTTAGCTTGTCATATTACCATAAGTAGTTTAGGAACTTGTAGTCATTGTCCTTTAGTTTATCCCAACTTAACCTTCTAACACCCTTCCTCTAAGTTCTTAGCCAAATATAAGCTGTTCTTGTTCTTTGTGAGAGTGATAGCATTTGGTACAACAATTTTTTGTTGTTTTATCAGGCCCAAATATTTTCCTCTTGATATAAAGAACCAACATCCTCCACTATATTCCAACTCATGTGCCATTGACCCTTGATAATGAACCATAAACATAAATCCTACATGGATGTTGTTTTGGCTCAACCTTTATAGAAGCTCATCTAGAAATGTATTACCTTCAACAATACCTACCATTGCATCCCTCCTAATAAGGATCCCATGTTTATCCTCTAGATCCTAAGTACGATAACTACCAATGATGTTAGATATCATTGAGATGGATTTCAAAATAGGTATCCATGTGAATGTTGTTTCAGATGTGACCTAATCCTCTCTATAATATAAAGAATTTTAATATAATTTTGAAATGAACATTGCTACCTTATACCTGATTTTGTAATAATTAAGTGTCAAATACCCTTAGATTTCAAAGTCGTGGAGAAAACTTTTAAGTCTTTCAAGCCCCAAACACCAATTTCTTTGGGTGAGAGATGATGCACATAATTTCCATTTTTTTAGTAAATTTCATCTTAGGAATGAAAGTTGGCGTAACTAATACATGGGAATTTCTTCTAGCACACTCTCTATAAGATCCAACTTACATAACATAGAGATCCAAAAAATTAAACCAAAGGGATAATCTTTTATTTAGCTTGTCATGTTACCATAAGTAGTTTAGGAACTTGTAGTCATTGTCCTTTAGTTTAAATTCTAAGTATTAGATGCATTCCTTTAGACAAAAAAATGTAGAATGGGAGGAATATTTGAATCATATGTGAAACTTATTTTATAAAATGGTAGAGGTGGATGGGGATTTTTCTTAGATTTATTTCCATGCTAATTGAAGACAAAATAATATTAACATTTTATCCAAACACTTTTCTTACTGGATTGCACCATTTCAAAAAATAAGGATACCATCTACATAAACGATATGTGTGATATGGAGGTATAGTGTGATCATGACACCTTTTAGATTCCCAGGTAGGTGTTCATGTGTTATATGTCTACTTGTAGCTTCACCAATGATAAGAAAAATAAGGGTGAGAGTATACAACCTCTTCATATACCATGGGTGGTGTGGAACAAAAACGATGTTGATTCATTGGCTAAAACAACATAGGCAAGCCATTAATCACAATCCCGAACCTAATTATTTAAGGTTGCTATGAAACCCACCCATTTAAGGATGAGTCTGAGATAGATCCAATTAGCATGGTGAAAGGATTTGGAGAGGTTAATTTTTAACATAAACTAGGTCTAGTTTTGGTCTTTGTGGTATGTCAATATCTTCTTTAATATCACCAATAAAATCATTGATGCATTAACTATCTAAGAAGTTGAACTATTTAAAGGATATGTGATTAGGTAAAATAGGGTTGAGATGTGCAACTATAACCTTAGATATTAATTTATAAATGTAAGTGTAGAGAGATACAAGATGGTAATTATTAGATTCAAGTGGGTTCCCATCCTTGGGAATGTTACAAATAAAGGTGGATTTGAAATGAGCATGGACTTTACCTAAATATTTATATTCTTCCACTATAGTCAAGAGATATTGTAGTAAAATGTCATAGAACCTCAAGAAGAACTAAATGGTCCAACCATAAGGTATATGATATTTTATTCCTTGAAAGGATGGTAAGGTTTTGTGAAGATCCTTCATTGTGAAGGGAAATCTAAAAATGACCTCATTTTGTAACTCATTCACCAATCCATCAAAGAATGTAGTTATGCCCATAATGTCACTAATATTTTCCTTAGGGGATTTATGTGATTAAGATAATGTTATCAAACTATGATCCATCCTATCCATGATTTTTCATATCACGTTTATTGATTTTTAGGCCATATATTATCTATGCAAGAAATTTCTATTGTTATCACCTTCTTTTTAACATGTGACTTTAATTTTAATTTGACATCTTCCCTATTTCGATGCTAGTAAACTTGTCTTTCCCTTCTCCAATGTATCTAGTTCCTATAATGTCCCTTCCTCAAATATTACACCATTGTGAAAGTTTTGTAGAGATGATATAATACGTTCCATTGCATGGAGATATTTTTCATCTCATTAAAATGATTTTTTTCCAAATACTTAGCGAACACTTTAGAATGGATGAGATTCCTTTGAAATAGAATCATGATGGACTACTCGTGGCCCACCATATTTTTCCTCTAATCATCTACATGAGGGAGCCATAAAGGCTTACAAGTCATTTAGTGGGGGGTAGGGGAATTTTCCCCTCCTAGTGAGGCCCATTTTAGATTTGAAAATTCCCCTAATGAAGCCTCCATTAGGACCTATAACCTAAAATGAAAAAATCATATAAGTAAGGATTAAGTACAAATCAATCCATTCTTTTAGAGACACCCTATGCCCAATGTATTTTGCTTGACCATGTAGGATACAACACTATGGACATTGCATCAATATATGGACATATCACACTAAAAATATATGACCACTAGGGGCCTACACAACAAAAGGAAATCCCTTCACTACTTGCTATGGCCCCTCAACAATTATCTTTCTTTCAGTGCTTCACATGCATAAAATAACAAAATAGTCAAGTTTCTTTCAGTATACCTGACTCAAGCTAAGATCTTTCTCACTTGTTCCCTTAACTAAATTAAATTCAAGCATGGACTCTGTAGTTCATATTTGAAATAAAGGTTTATAGACAAATTTATCCTAATGGATTTAGGTTCACACTAATGGTTCAAGTCTCCTTCTTTGACTCTGATATCACATCACTAAAAAAGAATGCAATGCCTCTTTTTCTCCTCTTGAGCACTTCTTTATGGAAGAGAGCTTCAGGGTTTTTTTCTTGGGTTGTTGATTCAACCAACACTCTTCCATATGGTATGTAGCCCATAATATAAGAAATCTAGTGCCTCCCCCAGCATCTCTCCCATAACTATTTGACATTTAAGTAGATCAACTAGAACATCAAGGTTTAAAAATATTGATTTCAAGAAAGATATCAATCTTCCTGTTAGCTTCCTGCTGCAGCAGGTATTCATTTTTCATGATTGGCATTTCACAGGCCAAATATGTCGTACTTTGC
>APFE030647699.1:274181-294823 GCA_000404065.3 Pinus taeda
ATAGGGTATCAATGATGGTCATCCAACAGTATCATCCTTTTGAATAAATTACAAAACTCAGGGATAAAAAAAGGATATCACATTACCCTCCCCTTTAAAGTAACATCATCATTAGTGTTTGACTATTCATAAAACTAAATTTTATTCAGAAACAAAAATGGGTATGCATTTTTCATGGTATACTCCAACTTCCATGTTACTTAATTTGGCCCAAAGTGCTTCCATTGCACCTTGACATGCTCAATGACCTGGTTAATGGTATTCCTCCTATCTAGTACACATTGTGATTTTCTAGAATTTCCCATTAGGTTTCACCATTATCAGAATAATATGGATGGCATCATTCATATATCTTTTAAGAAATGAGATATGAAACATATCATGTGCCCTCACTGTGGGAGGCGAGGAATTTTGCTATGCTACTGGTCCCACTCTCTCCAATATCTAGAAGGGTCCATAATATATTGATGCTAACTTAGCACATGATTCCACTCTCAAGGAATTTCTCTTTGTTGCATGAAATAATTCAGCACCCCTTGATGTATTATGACATGGAATAATCATATCTCATGTATACTTAAATTTGGTGATGCATTCATTGAATACCACCTATGGGTTTTGGTTTGATGATAATCACAATCCATTTAAAGTGGTATCAGAGCATAGTTCATGAGTTTGATACACATCTATCTCATGCTGGGGGAGGGGTATATTCTTACACAAAACAAGTCAACACTCCCTAGTGTAAATTGGCATGGACTAGCCAACTCTCTCAGATCCTTAAATATGGAAATGCATTCATTGACTACTACCTGTGGGCTTTGGTTTGGTAGCAATTGAATTCCATTTAAAGATTGTTGCACATATGTTTTCATTGATCTCAACTGCAGTATTATCATTGATGTCAAAGGAAGTATTGTGTAGGTCCTTATTGGAAATGTGTTGTTATTGATTATCAAATGAATTATTATGCTACTCTATAGTGTCATTGATGTCTAAGGAAGTGCATGCATAAGGAATCTTAGGTAGATATCTTCCCAAGATCAAGCAGTAGAGGGCTGAGAAGGTTGATGGAATTAAATTTGGTGTTTCCATAATGTGCTCACATTGAACATTATATTGCATAATGGGATACCAGGTACTTGATGAATGATTAAGTGATGAAACATCTGGAGCAGTGCTATCGAATCTTGATTATGTTAATTAAAATATGATTACTAGCTATTGGAAAGGTTTAGTGCGTTAAAGAATATTGGTACAAGAATACGTTATATTGGGGTACCGAGAACTAGATAGTATATAGTATAAGTGATGAAAAGAGAAGGCTGATATCCAACGTGACATGGTAGATATATGACATGGAATCATGTGAATGACAGGTGGTTGATTTGATTGCATGGAAACAACGAGTGACATGTGGCAAGAAAAAATGGAGTTTTTGGCTAGACAACAAGGCCTTGGAAAGTGACATGTGGCAATGTTAGAGGGTGACATGTGATATATGCCATGGTAGAAGGACCACATGGAAGAAAATGATTATTCCATATCGGATTGACGTGGTAGAGACCAAAGGTCTTGAGACTCATTCCAAGACTAGGTTCGATAAGGTTTTATTGTGTATTTGTTTTTATTGAAATGTCAAAGATTTAATGTTGTGGGCCATATCATAAAAGAGCCAATGACTTAGCCCTTGTGGGCCTTATACTGGGATACTAGGGTACCTAAACAAATAGAAATGTTAGATCTGTTTGGTATACAATGGTCCAGTATGTTAGATATTTTTGGTGTGTAGTGGTCTAGTATAATGAAAATATTGTCAATTGTAGAATCCATCAACTGATGATTTGTCTACTAGTTTAGTAATATTACCGGTACCAAGACGTTTAATAGTGGAGTATTACAAGTCTCTGGCATCTTGTATGGATGGTTAAGCTTCTAGTCAGTCAATGTTTTAAGTAGAATACCAAGGTCACATCACATCGTCATGGGTGATTAATGGTTTAACACTTGGAGCTAAAGAGTTATAAAAATAATCTAGGTATATGTCTATTTAGTGTATCTAGACCTTAGATTTACTAGAGCGGTGAGTTAAGACCATGGTCATGGAGCGAGATCATGAGGGATTGATTGCTTAGCCCTAGAGTTAGTCAATGATTAATATCTAGTAATATGAGTTCTCAAGAGTGTCCTCATTAACAAGGGACTTGGATTACGAATTTGTTGGAGAAATCATTTAATACGTGGTCCCAACACAAGCTCATGTACATTTAGTAGTTGAGCCCCTAGCATTTGTTGGAAAATCCAGGTGTCCATGGTTTCAGAGCATGTCCCTACTAAATAAAGGACCCATAATTTGGATCTTCTAGAATAATTTTTTGGACCGTGGTCCTAGATTGGTCATAGCATGAGATTGGTGGTTTAGCCCCTGGGGTTGAGAAGTTATAAAAATTTGGAACCTAGGTCATTTGGATATCCATTCCTCCCTTGGTATTGGTGTTTTGGGTGCTAAATTACTTAGTCCTATTTTTTTGTCCTATGGATTCTGGGTGTTCCATGGTATTAGCCCTAGAAGGGGATCAAAGGCACACTCTCTACGAGAGGTGTCAACCCAAATCTAGATACTCATATATAAATAACACTATCTTGAAAGTTGTAAGTGCAAAGTAATATAATGTGTAATGGCATGTTGAAATATGAGAAGATTGATCACAAATAATATGACTTACATATTTCAAATATTGTGGAGCTGATTATGAATTCTAAAGAAGACATGTAGTATTTGCAGGGAGCTTGTCACAAATAAAATGCGAAGTGGGAAATGAAGTATGTGGTATGTTAAGAAGATATAGGCTAGTAATTTTTTTTGATATATGAAATGATGTGATATGAGGTGATCAAGATGAGGATTTCCATGGTTAAGAAAAAAGGTTGATATTTTAGGTGAATAGAATGTTGTTGAGAGCTAAAATAAAAATAAGGGCACAACAAGTGAGTGGAGTAGTGTTTAATCCATGTAGTTGATTAATCCTATAATGAGAAAAATGTTGTGTGTAAATTGTGAAGTACAAAGGAGAGAGTAGTGTGCAAAAGTGTGAAGATTAGAGTTAGTATTGAGTTCAAAATTGTAATGTACAAAGTAGAGAGTGATATGTAGAATAGTAAAGAAAAGCGCAATGCACCAGAATTGTGTGCAAAGCATAACAAAACATAGAATAATTGTAAATTATGGTATAGGTGTCTCCTTCAGGTTGGTGCTTATAAATTAGAGGATCAATGTTTCATTCAAGTTGGTTCCTTAAAATAAAAGAATCAATGTCTCCTTCAAGTTGGTTCCTATAAATCAGGGGATGGTTATCTCCTTTTGGTTGGTGCTAGTAAATTGATGTAATAGTAGGTTGGTGCCTACAGTAACATTCAAACAAATAATATTTTTGGTTTCTCCCTTTAAGGGTTTCTGCATGCATCTAATCTTCTTAGGTGTTTTATGCTAAGGTTATTTATTATGAAACAATGAAAGAAATGTTGGATAAGCTACAAAACATCTATAAGGGAGATGAAATAATGCTGCATACGGAATGAAGACATAAATTCATCTCAAAAGGAAAAGTACCCAAAGATTCAAAGAAGATCAAATACCATGACTGCTCAAGTGATGAATTAGACAAGGAATAATCAAAATTTGTGAGGAGACTATAAAAACATGTTAGGAAAAGGTAAGCTACCTCTTAAATGCTTCATGTTTGCAAAATAGGTCATTATGCTTCTAAGTGTCCAAATACCAAGATACAAAGTAGTGATGAAAATGATCAAAAGGAGACTAATGGATATGTATAATATGATGAAAAAAAGATATTATTTCTTAGCCATGGATACAAAAGTCAATCAGGAAGAGAAATCAAATGAAGTGAAATATATCTCAAAAGAAACCAACAAAGGAAAAGGTAATATTCCACTTTGTTTCAGTTGTCATGAAGGTCATTTTAATTCTAGGTGTCCATATGAAAAATATGAAGGAAATGATGATGAAGATGATTTTATAGTCATGAATGCTCAAAACCTTAATGAACAAAATAAATATAACTAGGAAAAGAAGACAATTGTAGAGGAGCAAATTGAAGGTAAGAAATATTTTCAAGGTGATCTCTTTGTTGTCTTGAAAGAGATAAAGGGACACAATAACAAACAAAAGTCATAAGGGGCTATTAAAAGAAGATAAGGATCATGACATGTATTAAATAGAGAAACCAATTTTGATCCTTAAGACTCAATTATGAGAACCAACAAGAATGAAAGAAATTATGACACTCCAGTTGAAAGAAAAGGAAGAATGTTGGGAGAAACTAGAAGCTGAGATTGATTCCTTTAAAACTGGTCTTGAAAAGGAAAATGATTCGCTGAAGTTTGGGAGGACTTATAAAATATTGGATAATATACTTAGCAGTCATAGATTCCCTTCATTCAGTAGCAAAATTGCATAGAAAAGTGTAATGTACCCGAATTGTGAGAAAATAATAAAAAAACATAGAACCATTGTTAATTATGGGATAGGCGTCTCCTTGAGGTTGGTACCTGTAAATCATGGGATCAATGAATCCTCCACGTTGGTGCCTACAAATGATGGGATCAAGGTTTCCTTTAGGTTGGTGCCTACAAATTAGAGGATCATTGTGTCATTCATGTTGGCTCTTATAAATCAAGGAATGGGTGTTGTTGGGCATGGAATCCCCCCAGGGCATGTTTTGGGGCTCAAAGCCCAAGTTTTGACCAAATTTTGTTGTAAATATCCACGAATTGCGGGTGCAGGGTGCGAAAGTATGATAAAGTCACAAGGTTGTTTGCCCTAGTTTTGTAATGTAATGTCAGCTGGATAGACCTACCCATGGTCCACGAACCATGGGATTGTATAAATAGAGTGAGGCTCTAAGTGTAAAGGGGAGAGAGAATAGGAAAAAAAGAATAAGCATGAGAATTCTAAGTGGTTGAGTTGTAGTGTGAAGTGTGTCTTTGGGTCGTAGAGGAGGAGAAAGGCTCTACAACTGAGTGCGCAAAGGCCTAGTAGTCCATAATTGAGTGCGCAGACCCCTACAACTGAGTGCATAGAGTGAGTCGAGTCTGTAACCATGGAAAGAATCAATAAAGAGAAGTTTGGCTATAATTATGTGTATCTATTCTTGGGTTAATGCATGATTGATATAACTTGCAAATATACTATTTATTTACTGCGCGCACCTGTATGAATGTTTTATGTTGTTAAGTATAACTCCAAGCACTGAAGTAGAAAAAAATAATTAACTAACATTGGAATATAAGCAAGGTCTTGGGTAATAGTGAAAAATGCGGCACAACTCCTGGATAGGGTTGCGCGAAGGAAGTGTATCAGGTCGTGAGGAACGGGAAGGTGCACGAAGCAACCTACACACAAGGGGGACCTACGGACCAGTCGGACTCATCAAACATCTCCAGGGTATGGAAACCTAATTCCAGCAGCCACCCATACTACTTTGGGTGAGACCTCAGTCTGTACTTCGTGGACTGTTGCTGAAAGGGTCAGTAGTACCAGGATTTGTTTAGCTAACTAACTCTAAACCTGGGTCAGGCCCAAACAATCCAACAAATGGTTCTATTGCTGGGACTATTTTCTAGGAGGACATTCAAGATGTATACAGACCATTCCGTGCTAAAATACTTGGTCAACAAGCCTGTGTTGGCGAGACGCATATGTAGGTGGCTCTTATTGTTCCAAGAATATGATTTTGATGTTGTGGTAAAACCTGGATGCCTGAACGTAGGACCGGATCACTTGTCACGCATTGAGATGGGTGAGGAACCTACTAGTTTGGAGGAAGCATTACCTAACACATAGCTCTTTGCTGTGTGTGTCATGAACAAACACTTTTAAGATATAATCCACTTTCTAACAATAGGGACTGTGCCGAAGGAATACTCTGTCCAACAGAAGAAGGAATTGGTGGTGCGTATGGTGAATTTTTCTGTCATCGCGAGGCACCTATACAAAATGGGAAACGATGAGATACTGCGAAGGTACGTACCTGAATTCGAATGAAGTCAGATCCTCGCGGAAGCACATGGGGGTGCTACAGGAGGACACTATGCAGGACGAGTGATCGCACAAAATATTCTTTGCACAGGGTTGTGGTGGCCAACCCTTCATCGGGGTTCAAAAGCACATTGTAAGGCCTGCGATATATGTCAAAGGACCAGTAAACCATCGTGGAGGGATGAGATGCCTTTGAATCCACAAATGATGCTACAACCCTTTGAAAAATGGGCAATTGACTTTGTAGGACTTATCAAACACCAGGGAAAAACGAGCATGCGATACATCATCACTCCGATGGAGTACTTGACTCGTTGGGTGGAAGCGCAACCGGTCAAAGACTGTACGACTACCATAGTTGCAAAGTTTTTATTTGAACATGTGTTGACTCGATTTGGCTGCCCGAAAATCTTTATGAGTGATCGTGGTACACATTTCCTGAACGAAACCATCAATGCACTCACAGAAGAGTTCCAAGTGTATCATCAGAAAAGCACATCGTATCACTGCAAGCCAATGGGACACTAGAAGCATTCAACAAAATATTTGAGATGACGCTAACCAAAGTATGCAATGTGTAGTGAAGCGATTGGGACTTGCGCATACTTGCAGTACTATGGGCTTATAGGACAATGTGTAAGAAACTGATAGGACAAACACCTTTTTGATTAGTTTATGGCATGGAAGCTGTCATGCTAATGGAGTATATTGTACCTAGTCTGCACATAGCAGCACTCGCAGGTATGACAGACCGCGAAGCCCTCGAAGAAAGGCTCGTGTAGTTGGAAGAACTTCAGTAGGATCGATTCCTGGCTAGTTTTTATCAACAGGTGCAAAAGTAGCATGAGAAGGCATGGCACGATTGCCATATTAAGTTGCACACCTTCAAGATAAATGATTTAGTGTTGTTGTATGATAGTAAGTTTGATAAATTCCCGGGAAAGTTCAAAATTCATTGGCTAGGACCATACGTTGTTAAGGAGGTCACAGATGGAGGTGCAGTACAACTAGTGAAACTAAATGGAGAACCTTTCCCAGGCAAAGTGAATGGCAACCACTTGAAGCCCTACACGGGTGACTCGGCTATCTAACTAGCTGGCAGAAGCACAATCTTTACACTTTAAGGATCCGAACAACCACGTGGGACTATAAACAAATGTAAGGGATATAGGCACAAATGTAGAGAAGTAGTTCAGACATAGAAGTATCAGAACATCGTATGCAGTAGATCCAGCAAGTAGTAGCTCAGTGCACTGCTAACCTCCACGCAGCTCGAGAATAGTTGGAGGAACTCTGCGTAAAGATCGCTGCACCAATAGAGTGACTTGAGGGCAAGTCATGATGTTTGTGTTGGGGGCCTGTTGGGCATGGAATCCCCCCAAGGCATGTTTTGGGGCTCAAAGCCCAAGTTTTGACCGAATCTTGTTGTAAATCTCCGCGAAATGTCGGTGCAGGGTGAGAAAGTATGATAGAGTCACAGGGTTGTCCACCCTAGTTTTGTAATGTAATGTCAGCTGGATAGAGAGAGATAGAGAGTAGGAAAAATAGAATAAGCATGAGAATTCTAAGTGGTTGAGTCACAGTGTGAAGTGTGTCTTTGGGTCATAAAGTAGGAGAAAGGCTCTGCAGCTGAGTGCGCAGAGGCCTAGTATTTTGCAGCTGAGTGCACAAACCCCTACGACTGAGTGTGTAGGGCGAGTTGAGTCTGTAACTGTGGAAAGAATCAATAAAGAGAAGTTTGGTTATAATTTTGTGTATATGTTCTTGGGTTAATGCATGATTGATATAACTTGCAAATATACTATTTATTTATTGTGCCCACATGTATGAATGTTTTATGTTGTTAAGTATAACTCCAAGCACTGAAGTAGACAAAGATAATTAACTAACATTGGAATATAAGCAAGGTCTTGGGTAATAGTACAAAACACGACACAACCCCTGGATAGGGCTGCGCCAAGGAAATGTATCAAGTCGCGAGGAACGGGAAGGTGCGCGAAGCAACCTACGCGTAAGGGGGAATCGCGGACCAGTGGAATTCATCAAACATCTCCAGGGTGCAGAAACCTGGTTCTAGCACCCTCCCATACTACTTCGGGTGAGACCTCAGTCCATGCTCCGTGGACTGTTGCCGAAAGGGCCGGTAGTACCGGGGTTTGTTTCGCTAACTAACTCTGAGCCTAGGTCAGGCCCCAACAAGCCAACAACTGTCTCCTTCTAATTATTTTCGGTAAATTGATGTAATAGTAGGTTAGTGCCTACAATAATATTTAAAAAAAATAATTTTTGTGGTTTTCTGCCTTTAAGGGTTTCCATGTACATTTGGTTTTCTTATGATTTTCTTATGTGAATGATTTGTTAAGTGGTTTGAATTGTTTTTTATTATTCAAATTGACTAGTATATTGATTCATGCCACCCTCCACCTGCTTAGTATAATAATAATTCCAACAATATTTAGTCTGGTTCAAAGATATACATTATCTCCTACTCACCAACCTAGATCCATATAAATTTTGATATACCATGCACCTAGAGGGATCAAATCCCTCAAGGTGCAAACCATTCCTCAAGTTCTACACTCCAAAAAGAAGGTTTGCACATTTAGGTATTTTATCCCTCTTGGCACATGTTAGATCTAGAGTTTGATAGATCGATGCTGGTTTATTGGAAAAAAAAAAGTGACCATGCCAAAATGCTCAAAAGCATAAAATAAAACATTTATACTATAATGTATATATTTACATAATAATATAAATAATATACATTAATAATTTATAACAAAATTAACTAATATATATATAAATTGTTCCAATTTACAAATAATGTGATAACCCTAATCATTTAATATTTAATTCAATATTTACAAAATATTCAAATTCTATTCATTAGATATGTCCAATCATAACCTTTGAAATTATTTTGTACTTTTGCAAAGGAAGGAAAAATATAAATGAAATGGTATGAATATCTATTTTGTTTGTGGACTTCTCTTTTTCCATGTAAATTATTGATGTAAAATTTCAATTGTAATTTGGTAGCAACATAAAAAATACAGGATTGGAATTTGATTGTTGATTTGGTTAACACCTCATTCTCTTACATTAAAATGGATAATTCTTTCACATAGTGAAAATGTACATGATATTCATATGCTTATATTTTCCATTTTTTTAAAATATCATCAGCATATCCCGAGTTAATGTTTGCGAATTACAAAAACCAACTTGATCATTCTGTTAATGTTTGGGAAGCCAATATTTATTAAGAGTGTGCATGTTCTTTTTATTTTAAAGTAATGGAAGCAATTTAATTTTCCTTATTTATATTAGTATTTTGATTTGTAACCATTGTGATGAATGTGCTGGTATTTTATAATTTTTTAGTTTAACAACAAATTTCAAAAAAAATAATCATGCAACTCACAACTTACAAAATTTCTTTGATTATTGTATATATCTTTGTTGTATATTAAGCATTATCAATATTTAAAATACAAAAAAAATAAATTTAAACTTTCTAGTAATCAAATGGCTATGATAACCCTAAATAGAAATAAATTGTAAAATAAAATAGAATGAATAACATAAATTTATATCATTTAACATGAGTTCATGATTAGAATACCTTCCCACAGCACAAAGAAAACTTCCACCTTAATAATGGTTGAGTGAATTCAACAAACTTCCACCTTACAAATGCTTGAGTGAATCCAGTGAACCCAAGGCTAATATACTGAGTGAGTATGGTGAGTGATTGTGTTAATATTAATTGTATTATGTAGAATTATATATGTATTCTTTGTTATGTTCCAACCAACATTACTTTTTTATTAACTAAATACTTATTGTTTTTAATTTTAAAAGGATACATTTAAATTTCATGTTGAGCATCGATGAAATCACACATTGCCCTGATATTGGGCTATAGAATGCACAAGCTCAACACAATAATTCTTTATAGGTCCTATTTTGGTCTAAATAACTATTTTTCCTATCTTGTGTTATCATCAATTTCTGCTTTATGCTAACTACCTCCTATTCCAGTTCCTTTAACATTTCTTGCACAAGGGTGACACTATCCATTGGATTATCCCAAATGATTGGGATATTGCACTTTCTACCATACACAGCTTCAAAATGGCACATCTTTAATGACTCTTTATAGCCATTGTTATAAGAAAACTCTACCAATGGTATATAATCTTCTCATTTAAGGAAGTTAGTGCATGACATACATCCTATGCATTCCTTCTAAAATTCTATTTACACTTTTTGTTGGTCCATCAGTCTGAGGGTGATATGTTGTGCTGAAAGCTATCTAGGTTCCAAATCCTATAAATAAATCCTTCCAAAATTTTGAGGTAAACTTGGCATCCCAATCATATATGATCTTCTTGCGCATGCCATGCAATATAAATATTTCCTTCATAAAAATATGTTCAATATCAATTTCCTTGTAGGTATACTTTATAAGTATAAAGTAAGTTGTTGTCTTTAGATTTTCTTCCACTACCATGATTAAATCATTCTACTTGGGGGTTCTTGGTAATACAATGATAATTCTATGAATATGACTTCACACTTCCATTATAGATTTGGTATTGGTAACAATAATCTTGTTGGGTGCTTGTGTTCCACTTTAACCTGTTAGCACTCAAGCATCTAGAAATATACTCAACAATTTCTTTCTTCATCCTCGACCAATAGTATAATCTCTACGTGGTCATTATCATTTATTGATATGTTGGGTAACCTGCATATGGTCTTCTATGAAACTCATCAATTATGAGCTTCTTCAAGTCAGTTATGTTTGCTAGGTATAATCTAAGTTTAAAAAGCATTCATCCATCTTTCATTAACTAATTATGTTCTCAAAATTGGCCCCTTGGGCCCTTGTTGCAAGCATTTATTTAAATGTTGGAAGTGCTCATCTCCCTACTCAATTTCCCTTGCCTTTAATGTGTTTGATTTTGAAATAAAATTCATTGATAATGGAAATCCAACTAGCTAGCCTAGCATTCAACCGACGCTAATAACATAAATACCTCAACCCGTTGTGATATTTCATTAATATAGATTTTATCGCAAGCAAGTAGTGCCTCCACATTTTAAAGCATGAAAAATGGTCGTAAGATCTAAATCATGTGTCACATAGTTACTCTCATTCATGTTAATTTCCTAGACTCATAATTGATCACATGTCCATAGTTCATGATAACTTCACAAAGTCATTCCTTCCATGCATCTATATAAGCCAATTATTCTTTTTCCGAGTCTACAATTTTTATAATAGGGGCATGTGTGAGGAGGTGCTTAAACTACTCAAAGATCATTGTGCATGTTGATGTCCATTGAAATATCATTCCCTAATTTTTCAATGTGGTAATTAGATGCCCAAACCTCAAGAATACTTTCATAAATCTCAAGACTATAATATACATCTAGCCTCATAAAATATCTAACTTTTGTTACATTCTAGGAAGTAGAACACTCTAGTATAGCCTCAAAATTTTAGGGATCAACTGCCACTCCTTCCTTTGAAATAACATAACCCAAGTAGTGTGCTTTTGACTGGAAGAAATCAAACTTTTTGAGCTTAGTATATAGTTTATTTTTCCAAAACACTTATAACATAGCCTTGATGTGCTCTTCATGCTCCTTTTTGGTTTTCGAATACACCAAAATGCCATCAATCAAAACTAGAACAAACTTATACAAGTATTTGCTAAGAACATTATTCATTATGCTCATAAATGTGGTTGGTGCATTTATTAGCCCAGATGGAACCACTACAAATTCATAGGGAAAATATCTAGTCCTAAATGATTTTTTGTGGATCTATTCTTCATCCTTGATTTGGACTTGATGGTACTCGAACCTCAAATCTATCTTCGAAAAAATTATAGATCCTATAAGTTGGTTAGTTAAATTGTTAATATTCGGAAATGGATACCTATTTTTAGTGGTTACTTTGTTTAGTTTTCTATAATCAACACACAACCTAAGGGTGACATCCTTTTTCTTCACAAACAATGTTGCTGCTTCCTAGGGCAACAAATTGTAACCTTTATCTAGTGTCTCTTTTAGCTACCTCTTGATGTTGAACCACTCAAGATTCCCCATTAAATAGGGTTCCCTAGGCATAGGAATTTCTCCTGGAGTGGTCTCTATTGAGAAATCGATGTCCCTCTTGGGTGGCAATCCTCACATTTCTTTAGGAAGTACATCATTATATTCTTGTAATTTGGGTTGTCTCCAGCTCTTTACTTGTTGTCCTTTTTTCAACTAATCACTTGTATAATGTAGAGGGGAAATCCTTTTTTTCTACATTTCTTTAATTGCAAAGCTAAAATTTTCCTTATGGAGACATGCTTCTGCACCCCTTAAAACAACCTAGACTCTCCATCATCCTTGCATTCCAATGTTGAATTGTAGCAATCTAGCTTTTCCTTGTGCTGTGCCAACCAATCCATGATGATTAGCAGGTCATAAAACCCCAAAAGAAAGATATTTAAACTGGATTTGGTAAGTGTGACACTTATCTAAAATTGAAAAAATTTAATTCAATCAGTCACCTTTCTTTTTGTGTTGGCAGCTAACTAAATTTTCCACAATTTAGCATGTTGTTTCTTTTATAGAAAACATGATTCCACGATCTACGGTGTGAAATAACTTAGGTTAGAACTAGGTTCAATTAAAATTGAAACATTACAGTTGGAAAGTATACCATCCAACTCCACCACTGAGACGTGGTGATCTACTTGCTTGCTTTCTAAAACTACATAAATTCAAGGTACACTCTGGGCCACATCAATGACTATAGTAGCTTCTTGGGTGTTTTACACCCTTCTCCTATCTTTCTATCAATGGGGGAAGTCCAATAAAAATTTATCTTCCCTGTAGCCCCAAAATTTTATTGGCTTCTTCCTTGATTCTTTGGTCTCTTCTTTTAGCGTCGAATTGAATTATTCCCACTTGAAGTGGAAACAAATTGTTGGAACTCACTTTTGGTAGGTACAATGAACTGAACACTTTTATTAACCTTCCTGTACAGTGAGGATCTTGGTTCCTTTCTTACAAAATCAATATTTTTTTTCTTTAGCCATTAATTTTGGAATTTATTCTTATGCTTAGACTAATCATAACAATATTTTTCCTTTCAGATGGTATTCTCTAACATGTTTTGTTCATCAAATTCTATTTTTTCTTGGTAGGATTGTGGCAATCCATTGGGGGAGTGTTGGATATTTATCTTTTCATATTTGATATAAGGAATGTACCTCAACAAATCTATAAATCTATTTATATAAGCTTCCATGGTAATTTTTCTGAGCTTTTGCTAATAAAATTCCTTAATTTTCCCATTGTAAAACCTCTAAGACAAGTATTTCTCCCTAAAGTACCTCTCAAATTTTATTTAGTTGCCTTTTCTTCTCGAATGTTTTTGACATTCTTGAGGTCTCCCCGCCATATCTCATCCTTTCCTCTTAGGTAGAATATGGAAACTCACACCTTCATGATTTCAGAGTAAATATGTACCCTGAAACATTTTCTTAGGTCCACAAGCCATGTTTTAGCTTCTTCACTCTTTTTAAATTATCCATCAAAAGTAAGAGGAATTTTATTTTTTATTTTTTCAATAAATATACTCTTCTCATTCCTTCTTCTTATCAATCCCACTTTAACTTTTGTGCTAGACAACTTATCAGAACTACTAGTCCCATATTTGGAGGTGTTTACTGAAATGTCTCCACTTACACTTCTGTGCATTTTCCTTGATATGTTCCCTTCGACCTTGTTGATTGTTGGTCCATACTTAATTTTAGATGGAATACAAATTTGTTTTGACCTATTCCTATCTAAATTATCAACATCTATTTGTGTTTCCTTTTCCATTTTGACTTTGAAAAATTACAATGTTTACATATTCTTGCTTTTCTTGGGTATTGGTAATTTGCTCATTATCAGCCTTACAGATTCTAAGTTCAAACCTTAGGCTTATGAGTATCACCATCCAATAAGGAGGTTTCTATTTTTCCCTCCTCCCATTTGAGTCCTTTTCTCTATTATGAGAATTGCTATGGATGATATATTAAACCATTTTGTTGCACATTCTGTTGAGGCCTCGAAAATCGCTGCAACAACATTGGGGGATAACCACCCGGTCCGGACCTTAGTATAGCTCCTTTTCCGTTTGGGATGGTGGCTCCGACTGGAGATAACGGGACCAGTTTCCCGATAATGAATAAAAGGGATGGATGGGTGATGAATAGTTTACTTTTGATGATAGGCAACTAGCTTATTCTATTGGCAAAAGTAGAGAAACTAATACTAATCCCGGGAACAACTTATTCATTCGGAATGCAACGTTAAATAATCCTTATCTATCTAATAGGCATAGAGATGACTCTGTCACATAAACATGAGATATTCAATCATTCAGAGATTACTTCATATGAATAGTCAAAATGAAGCGATTAATACAAATTACTGCATTCACTGTTTATATCATCGATACATATATATGATTGAAAGAGAAGCATGCTATAGACAACCAATAGTGGAATGCATAAAGGATGTTGCGAAAAGCACATATATATATAAGCAATAATAGCAAGAGTGATTTAAACAACAATTCATATAACAGGAATGAGTACAGACGCAGATAATAGTACCATGTGAGTTGCCGATCAATCCCAAATATCAATCGCTATTCAAAATTCCTTCTTCAACACAGAAATGCTTTTAAACAAAGACAGTAGTGCACATTTGCATAAAAACCTTCTTCATTAAATTCAGAATAATTGGTCCAGTTTCGTAAAAGAATATCCCTGAAGTACAATAGTGCAACTTCAGGGTTTAAGTCATATACAAAACTTTATGACCCTTTCTAAATGCATGAAAGGGTCTATAAATACTACTAAGCTAAAAAAATCTATGAAACAAAATCCTACTAAATTGGCATCAATAAATGTGATCTATCTCCTTGGGGCGATCTGGCAGTCGGCGATGTGAATCATGACTCAGGTTGTTTTCCTTTAAACCTGAGCTGGCTTATCGCAAGCATCGGCTCCACTTCTGGCGGTCTGTTGAGGTGCAAGCTGAATTGGGCAGCAAAGGTGGCATCGTGAATGTCGGGTATGATATACCCGATAGCATCTGTAAGGCATTTTAAGGTGGCTCTTTGGCTGTATGGCTTCACTAAGAAGAACCAATAAGCATCCCATGTTAAACTGTTGATCCCCGCGATTAATCTTCCATTTTTCTCCAGCTCCGGGTAGCATGAATGCTCTAACATCTTTGTCACTGTTAATTGGCCTGGAGTATATTGGGAAATCATATTAGACAAATAAAGCGTATTGTTTACTAATTCAACCAAATTACCAGTGGTTGCTTTGCATCTAAAAATCGCTCTTTCTGCCTTCATTAACTGTGATTGCCATTCTTTGAATAATATTTCTTTGTGCGATTCCAGAATTCTTGGTAGATTTGTCACCTGGCCTTGATTGGAATCTTGCCATTCTATAAAACTTGTCAGTGTTTCTTCGGCCTGATCCAAATCGGTCCTTGCCTTTTCTACCTTTTCGCTTATGGATGCTACTAACTCACACAATGGTTCTGCCTGTGTAATTTGCTGACACAGGAGCTTAACCTAATTAATCAATGCCTTATTTAATTGAAGCGCCTCTGCTTTGAATTCATCTACCTGAGGGAGCCTTTTCATTTGCTCAATTTGAGTTGACAATTGAGCGATTTGCTCATATTTAGCTTTTATCATTCCCTCAGTCAATATTCTTAATTGCTCCAATGCTGCCGATAGTTCCTTTTGCCTTTGGATTGCGCTCTCGTCAATCCTCTGTTTCTCCTCTTGTAATTGCTTAGTCAACTGATAGTTGTTCTGCTGTTGTACTAGCAATTCCTGCTTTGCCTGTTCTGCCTTCTGCTGAACTTCCGATAATTGCGCCTGTAGTGAAAAGATGTCTTGATCCTTCGCTTTCAATAAACTTCTCACCTCCGATGCTTTATCAATGGTCGCCGCTGAATATGCTCCAGCGTATTGTGATAGCTTGGTTAAGTCATCGGAGGGGTCAAATTCCTCTTTCCACACAACATTGCCCGTTACTGTTAATTCCGGGAATAGAGAAGGTTGATCATCCCTTCTCCTTTTCCTCTGTCACTTTACAACAGCTTTATGCTTTGGGCTGTAGAATACATCCAAGGGGGGAATCTCTTCAATTTGCAAAATGATTTCGCCCGATGGATCCTTAGGAATTATTTCTGTTTCTTTTGATTTGGGTAGGTCGCTGGTTTCGCCCGAAACCTGTTTTGATGTCGCTTCCTGTGTGTCGCCTTCTTTAGAAACCTCATCATCTTTCGAGCACTCTAAGTTGCTGATGATTGAGTTGAATTGCTGCCATTGCTGGAGCAAATTCGGATCAATTTGTGTATCATCATTAACTTTTGAGCTGCTTTCTTCTTGGGCTTTCCCTTGGGTTTCTTCCTGTCGCTGCACATTTTCCTGGGTTTCTTCCTGCCTCTGATTATGCACTTCCTCCTACTTCTTTGATGTAGTAGGAGGTGGCGTATTACTTCGTTGCTCAAGCTCGCTTGATTTTGTCGTCATTGGAGTAGTCGCTAACAGGTCTAGAGGCAGAGTTTGCAACCTCTGTTCTCTAATTCTGTTAAATTCGGCTAGTCCCTCATCGTTGTATACATTTCTGGCAAGCGATTTAACTTGATACAATGATTCGGCCGATGCAAACAAATCCTCGAATCTGTCTTCTTTGTGCTCGACCTTGGCCAATTTGACCTAGTCGAGCGCATTGTAAGCGATCTTCCTTGGATCATACTGCCTGCTTGGCAGAGTAGCTAGAGTCAGCGAATTTATCTTCCCAGCTTCCTTCTCTGCGTGCTTGATATCATGCAGGGTATAAATTCCAATTCGTAGGGGAAAGGAGGGCCAGACATGTTTTTTCACTTTTTTAAGGGTCTGAGTAACCCCATCGGCATTGATTTGATAAGCTACTTCCCGGGCAAGTAACTTATCAGGGATGTAGAGTGGGAGGACATGGGGCCTGGCCTGACTGCCAAAAACTCTAATGTAAGTGAATTTCTCCTCTCCAAACCAACTTGCTACTGCAGTCAAATCTACCCCTGCTTGTTCAAAAATCTTCGGGGCAGGCTTATAAAAAATGGAGTAATAAATTGGCAACATGAAACCGTTGCAGATTTGATAAAGGTGGTGTTTTTAGTTGGTCTTCTGCAACTTTTGATGATATATGTGGATGGGTGTGGGGTCTTGCGACGTCCACCTCCATCCGAACACAGGAAACTCAGAATTAAAACATAAGACATCCAACACATAGGCACTATAATAAAATGGCGGGATGAACCTCTCTGTGACGCGAGAATTAAATCTGAAATTAAGAATGGCCTTGGCTAACTTGTCAGATAATATATCCGCCCAATCCATAATCTCGCCACTACATGCCGCCTCCATTAAGGGGACCATTTCTATGGTAAAATTGGCAGAGTCATGTAATCCCCATAGTCTACATAACATAATTCCAGCATAGCAGTAAGGAGAACATAGAGAGTCGACTGAGTACTTACCCGAAGATTCATGCTTGTGCTTTGCTGGATTTTGTCTCCAGCCTCGAATTGGTTCGGACTCGGTCTCGTTCTCTGCTCGGAACTTCTCTAGAAATGCAGTGTTATACTTTTTCTCTTCTGCCAGTAGGTGATACATTTGCCTTAGATCTGCGGCTCGAAAAGAACCGAAAATCCTCCCATCTGCAGTGCTAAACATCCTGTCGGTAATTGGGATCTCTTGGATTTCCCATCTTACCACATCTGTATATGGGAGAATTTGCTCTCGGGCCGCTATTCTGTGCAGAAAGGAGTTGGCCAAGTCTTTTAGATTGGCCTCAGATTTGCTGGTACTATCGCATGAGACTTGTATCCTGGTCACCTTCGGCTCTTCGGCTTCAATCAAATTATATGTTCCTTGCCAAGTGGCTCTGGTAAGTCCCAGGCATGTCGTATCTGATATAAGCCCTTTCTTTTTACTGCCTGAATCAACAACAGATTGCCCTGCGGTTGGCAAAGCAGTAGGAATTGTAGTCTTTTTGGACTTTTTTCCCATTCCACTCAATTTTGTCTCTGTGGAAGAATCCTGCACAGAGCGAAAGATAGGCGTAATATAGGCAACAATAACATGAATTGAATAGAGTGAGGTATATATATCTTGATGCATTCATAGTGATCAATTGACTTAAGACGACTTTCAGATCAAATCTGTGAATAGATCGCAAGCTTGCTGTTTTCATTAAATGGCCGTTAAGGCCTGTCAATCTCATTAATACCAGTCACTTCGGTTAATGGCCAAATGATTTATTTGAAGCATGCCTTGGGTGATTTGGCGGTTGAACGTGGATGAGCGGCTTTTCAAAAGATATTTCCTTAATTACGAATAAATCGTATTAAACTGCCTTTATGATTTTTACTTTGAAAACTACGCTTTTACCCTTTTCGCAATCGGGCGTCGGGAAAATCCTAAGTCATTGCTTTGGTTTCATTTGGAATCCCCGATTGCCGATAGCGATATCGCATCGCGTCGGGAGTAGCGAGTAGGACCATTTGGAATGTGGGCATGGTGAGTCGCAGATCGCCGATAGCGATATCGCATCGCATCGGAGCAAGAGGGAGCTTATTTGTGCTTAAGCATTATCGCCGATTGCCGATTTCCGATTGCCGATTTCGCATCGCATCGGAACAAGGGGTTGTATAATTGTGTTACTTTATGCTTTGCCGATATCCGATAGCGATTTTGCATCGGCTAAAATCAAGATGTCCCTTAAGTTGTGCTCTCTTTGTCATTGCGATATGTGATCTTGCAATCGCTTTATCACAATGATAAAGATGAATCGTTTTACGTTGGGGTTTTTTGATTGGTTTTATTGAAAAGGCCTTTTAATAATGTTTTCTTTTATTTCTTCGGGCCTTTTTGAAATAGAACTTTAAATTGATACCAATTTAAAAACAAAAATTGAAAAAGGGACCCATTTCATATTATAGTTTTGGAATAGTAATAATATGAAATGGGGGGTTGTTGTATGGCACAACACATTCCTTTTATCTTTGTACTAGAAATTGTATATTTTTATTCCCTAGAATAAAAAACATATAATATGTTAGTTTAAAATAAAAATAAATAACAACTAACAAACTAAGTTACCTCGGAGTATGCCAACAAAATATCATGCTAGTCTAAGACTGTTTTTTGGCACATTCAAATATAAACTACATAAATTAATAGGATTTAAATTCAACATGTTTGCAAAACAAATACTCAATTTTATCTCTTTTCATTACCTTTTTAGTTCCCATGCTATCTATGAGTGTCTGTGTGTTAAATGGGGTATGGTAGAGAAACTGGGTTTAAGCGCAAATCCATCGATAAGTAAAAGATCAATGATGTAGGCAGGAAGGAACAAGAACCATTTGATGGAATAGATCGACGGTCTTCGCTTGGCGGAAGAGCGCGCAAATTATTTCACACGAAAATGGTTTCTCAAACCACAAATGGTATTTTGAGCGGGGTCTAAGTGGTAACAAGTATTTCAAGGTTGGCCTCCCAAACGACACATAGCAGCAAGGAGGAGAGAGGAAACCACTTTTCGGGTGGTTAATCCTCGTGCTACTTATCCACCCGAAATCAGCATGGATCGTTGGATCCACAAGGGGTAGATCAACAGTGGAGGTTTGGTCATGCAAGTGGTTGATCGACGTTCGGGAGAAGGAGGTGGAGTTGGAATTGCAATTTGCCGATATGCGATTTCATGATTCAACAATAGCCGTTGGATCATTGAAAGAGTTGGACGGCACTTTTTTATGGTCGCGGATGTATTATTTTTGAAGTCCAACCTTATGGGTTGTAGGTTGGGTTTTGTGTATTTCCTGTGTAATCCCTATTTTCCGTTAGAGTGAGTGGTTTCGAGTTTTAAAGGTTTAAAACCAATAATGCTTATGATAGGTTATGTGGACCCTTTTTTGGTAAATGAAAGGAATTTTGGTTTACCCTGTAACATATGTAATGTACTTGTTCGGTTAAGAGAAAGATCCATTCTTACTTGACCAAAAAAAATAAATCCCCAAACTCTTTCCACATTTCCATTTTTATTTATACATTCCAACTCTAGTTGCATTCTCATTCTTTACTCTAATTACCAAACTCCAGCCATTCCCCTTTGTATACTTTAATATCATAAATTGGAACCCACTCTCAGATGCGAAATGGCATAACACACAATCTAATAAGATGTTGGGTCCACCCTGTTCAATCCCCCGTGTAATACATAGCCCCCTCTCGATGCGATTGTGATTAAGTCTCGCTGTCAATAAGTCCTATAGCTGATAAGCCCTGTCGATTGCGATATCACAAAGTTCCTCCCTATCCACCGATATCGCAAGTAATCCCTCCGCTCGCCGATTGCGATAGACCCAGACTGGATGCGATATATTATAAGTTGTATTCTAAAGGGTTTGTGAGTCTAGGTTTATGGTCCCATTCCTATGTACTCCC
>APFE030647699.1:323637-337889 GCA_000404065.3 Pinus taeda
TCTTCTTGCAACTCATTTAAATATTTAGGAGAAAAATATTATATATATGGAATCTGAACATTCTCTTCTTGATCATGAATCATAGGAGCCTCATACAATCTCAAATTTTCCACATTCGCAATGGAATAAATTTGCATGTAAGGTGGAAAATCTAATCGGAAAGCATTGTTACCAATATTCTCTAAGACTTTGAAAGGACCACATTTGATTGACTTGAGATTTTTACCTTCACCTTGTAATATTTCCTTATTGATGTACAACTAAACTTGGTATCCCACTTGGAAATCATGATCAACCCAATGCTTATCATGAATTTTCTACATCTATTCTTGTACCCTTTGATGTGCTAATTGGATTTATTGAATGAAATGTTTGGCTTTGTCCACACCATATACTGCAATATCTTTACCAAAGATGAAATCCAAAGGACACTTTGGAAAATAACCCAAACAAGCTTCAATTGTAGATACGTGTGTAGATGAATGCTTGACATGATTATAGGCATTTTGGATGTAATGTAAATGCTCATCCCAAACTTTAGGATGCTTACCACATTGTCCTCATAGAAGATGCGCTATTTTTTTGTTCACTACTTTTGTCTAGATGTTGGTTTGTGGATGAAATGTTGTGATATTCTTCAAATTTTTGTCCGTGATTTCCCATAAACTTGACCAAAACTTCCCGATAAATTGAGAATATCGATAAAAAATAATCGAAGTAGGAAGCCCAAAATGAACCCATACATCTTGGAAGAACATCTTCGGAGTTTGTTCAACTATAACCTATTTCTTCCAAGGCATCAACACACACATTTTGCTGAAACGATTTACTACAACATATAAATAATCGTAACCTTTCCTAGACATTGGTAGTCCCCCCAAAAATCCATAGAAATACTTTCCCAAGGCCAAGAAGGGATAGGAAGTGGAGTGTGCAAATCCAATTTTCTATTACTTGGCCCTGCTAGTAGCACACTTAGAACATCCTTTTACATATCTTGATACAATTTCATTCATATGATACCAATAACAACACCTTTGTAGCTGAGCAATTGTTTTTCCTACACCAAAGTGACCAACAATAAGAGAAGTATGGTCTTCCCTTATGACATTAACTCTTTCACCCTGTGGAATACAAAACTTTCCAAGATGATACAAAAATTCGTTATGAACATGATAATCCTACTCCTTAACATGATTGCCTTGACTCAAAATTGCATAAACATCTTTGAAATATTCATCTTGAGAATATTTTTCAATATGCATTTCGTGCCTGATTGAGTTATGCTTAAGAATGATAGATGCATTAACAATAGGCCTTGCTAACATATCTTCAACTTTATTGTATAGACCTTTCTTATACCTGATATCCAAATGAAATTGCTACAAAAGTCCCATCCATATGCAATGTCTAGCTTGTTGTATCTTGGTTTGTGATTGTAAATATTGAAAAGGTTTATGGTCAATATGAATAATCATTTCTTTACCCATCAAATAATACTTCCACTTCTTCACGCTTTGTACCAAAGCATACAACTCTTTATCATAAGTTGAATAGTTAATTACTCAATTGGAAAAGGTTTCAGAATGAAAACATATTGGCTTACCATGCTACAACAATATTGCTCCCATAGCATATTTGCTTGCATTGGTTTGAATTTCAAATGGCTACTTAAGATATGGAAATTCTAGAACTGGTGTTGTACTGATTTTCTCTTTCAAAGTGTTAAAGGATTTCTATTGTTTTCCTCCCCACTAAAAGACCTGCTTCACACTTGTCAAAGCATGTAATGGTTCTGCAATGAATGAGAAGTTAGCAATAATTGTTCTCTGTTATTGGGTTGCTCCCAAAAAGCTCCTAACTTCTGTTACATTATTGAGTTTAGGACAATTTACAATAACATCAACTTTCGAGGGATCAATCTTCAATTCACCACCTCTTACAATATGACCAAAGTAAACCAAAGAGGTTTTCCCAAATTTACATTTAGACATCTTCAAGTACAACTTTTTTTTTAAGAAATCTAAAAGTTTCTTTACATGCTCTTCACGAGTTTTACTAAAAATCAGAATGCCATCTAAGTAGAATTGACAAAATCATCAAGGAATGGTCACAATACATAATTCATAACTCTCATAAATGTGGCAGGTGAATTACAAAGCCCAAACAACATAACTAACCATTCAAACAAAACTTGTTTTGTCTTGAAAGCAGTTTTCCAAATATCATCTTCAAAAATCCTTATCTGATGATAATTGCTTCTCAAATCTAACTTAGTAAACTAAGCAACATCCTTCAATTGATCAAGAAAATCATCAATGCGAGGAATAGGATAGAGATTCTTTGTCGTAATCTTGTTCAAAGCTTGTAAATCCACACACATGCACCAAGTACCATATTAATTTGGAACCAAAACAATAGGATACCCACAAGGAGGTGTACTAGGTTTGATCACCCCTTTTTGAAGTAACTCTTGGATTTTGTTCTTAATCTTTTCATTCTCCAAAACTGACATTCTATTGAAGCCAATATTCAGAAGTGGTTCATCTTGTTCCAATTGTATCTCATGTTGGATTCCTCTTTTTGGAGGTAACCCTTTAGGTTCCTGAAACATCTTGTCATAAGTGTTAACAAATCCAACCAATTCATACTTGAGTTTGGAATCACATCCTAATAAAGCTTCAGATTCAACAATATATTTAGCTTTAATCATCAAAAACACAAAATTATTACTAACATTCACAAGCCTTTTCATTTGACCTGCACTAACAAGAGATAAGTTCATATTATTGCGATGTGATTTAAAAATATACTCAACCCCATATTTTAAAAGATGATATTTGTTCTCATGATGATAGAATATGGAGTTTCAATCATATAAATTTATATGGAGTCACTAAGACAATCCCACAAATATCAAGTCATACAACATCAAGCTCTACCTCATTTTTAAAATTAGCTATGATGAGTTTACATCTTCTTGTCACTTTCCATTTGGCATCATCACATACCCAACCCAAAGGGTAAGGTTTTGTATGAAGTGTAGTTTCTAAGTTAATCTTCTTGAAAATTTCTTTAGAGATAAGATTGACTTGAGATCCACTATAAAAAAATGTAACAACATTTGTATGTTCTGTAATGACCCTGATATGAAAAAGCTCCTTTCTTTATCATTTTGAGATTCAACAGGCTTGCTAGAAGAACTAGTACTTGCGTTAGAATTTATACCTTTCATCCCCATAGTTGTGATTTTGGCTTCATCACTTGAATCAGATCTTAGATCCTGTTGAGTTGTAGCATCTGTCTTTTCTTTCCCCTTGTTATTGAACTTCTTTGGTCTTAATTCCGGATGTAATTTCCAACAATGGTCTTCATCATGGCCATATTTTAAATGCTATTTGCAAGTAAGTTTCTCTCCATATTTCTTGATGGTGGAATTATTCTTACCTTTTCCTTTAAATTTCCCATTTCATTTATCTTCATATTTAAAAGTTTTCTTGCTAGACACTTGAAGAACATTCTTTCCTCTTGATTTTAAATGAGTAGCCTAAACACATACTTCATCTAGAGTGGTGAGATTAAACATAAGTATAGTATGTCTCAAATAACTATGCAATCCACCTATATATTTAAGGAGAGTATCTAGAGAGGTCAAATAAAAACCCAATATTAATGCTCTTTTTCTAAATTATTGTGTGTAATGTTGGACACTTTGACCTTTATCTTGTCTAAAATTTTTCCAAACCATTATTTATATTTGCATGTAAGCTAATGGATAAAATTACTTTCTTAATGCAACTATAAAATCATTCCAAGAAGAGATAATTTTACAACTTTTATTCAAATATTCTTAAGTTTTGGCCTCCCACTAGAAGAGGGTTTCACCTTCCAAGCGAAGAGAAGCAAGATGGATTTTTGTGACATAATCATAAATATTTTGAATCTTGCAATAAATTTGAATTTGAAGAACCTGATTATCCAACTTTTTAGCGTTTACTTCTCCATTATACATTGGCAATTCAAACTTGACATCAAGCTTAAGAAAAGGAGGCTTAGCATGTCCTCTTGGGGATGTAGGAGGAGTAGGTCTATGTGAAGGAGGAGGTGAGGATGGAGGTGAAAGAGGAGGAGGTGGTGGAGGGTTACTCCCATTACCACCATCACTATTTGGTTGATTAGAACTTTCTTCTTGATGTTGGAAAAAATACTAAGAGGGGGGGGAGGAGGGGGAGGGGGAGGGTTGAATCAGTATTTTAAAACTCACAATACTAATTTTCTTTTCTGAAATGTATATGCGACTTGACTGAACCCAACTAGAATATATACACGAATGTTGTAAAAGAAACTAGCATATGTTCAGTAAATTTATAAAACAACTAATTCTTTATCTATTAAAGTTGAACTAGAATGTAAGAGATTTATCAGGCATTTGATAAGCAGTAAACAAGTGAAGTAAGAATAGAATAAAGTATCACACATAACTAACACGCATGAATACCATGATTTAAGGTGGAAACCAAATGTGGGAGAAAACCACCACTGCTTTCATCTCAGTCTTCAAATCTTATTAATATCAAAAACTTCTTACATTCTTGTATTAGTGTAGACTCGTACTAGTACGCTGGCACCCACCTACTGAAGGCTACAACCTTCACTTGTTCTCTAGCTTCTACTGGAAGGGAGCTCCAACCCCCTAATCTTATTACCAACAAATACTGGTAAGAAGCTTCAACTTCCTCACCGAAGGCTCCAACCGTCAGCAACATCCATGGACCACATTTCATAAATATTCCCATTGGATCCAATATCAACACTTAAGGTCAATATCAATAATCAAAATGTAACTCATCAATCTCTGACACAACTGAATCGACCAATCACTAAAACCCAATCAACTTAATCAAACCTCAACCAATCATCTGGAACATTCAGATCACTGTAACTAGTATAGAGAACTAAACTCAGAATACTACATCAACACATAGAATCAACTTCAACCTTGATAATTCAAATGCGAAAATGTATATGCTACTTCACTTAAGGAAATATGCATGTATATGTGCTTTTTTGTAGAGAAACCTGTGTATAGATCTTGATATACTAAAAAATGAAAACTTGTAATTCTGAGTCAGACACAGAGTTGACCAAAGATATTATGAAATATTATGTTAGCTTAGAGAACCCTCCTATAGTTAGCAACATCAATAATCTTTTCAACATGTACACAAATTCAAATTCATCATTGAATCAATTCTACTTCAGACATTATCATTCAACCCAAACGAACATGAGGACATCATTGAAAGACAACAGAGAAGCTACATCATTGATCAGGTTGATCAGTAATTTATGAACATAAACCCTTACTTTATATACATGACTTTGAAGAAGTGAACCCGCGTGTATACATGCTTTTCCCCAGACTAGCGAGCATATAGATCTGTAAATTTTGACCTGAAGTTGCACAGCTCTTCAGAGCTTTAGAAAGACCCATATCATAATATTCAGAGATAAAAAAATGCACCAGTACTTAGATCTAGTGAATCCATGAGCAAATCATACAATGGAAAGTCATTTTAGGTCTCATGATTCTAATCTATTATTATATTCATCGATGCATAATTATTTCAGATCTATGTGACAATTATGGCCCTTACAATGAAAATATACTTCAGATTGAAGTATTCATCAAAAACCCTTTCACTTGCACACTTAGCACTTTGATCTTCACCTCTTTATATAGTTTAGCCCTTATCCTCTACCACGGGTCAAAACTACACTAGTGCTGGTGGTAATATTTGATGGATAAATATACGTTGTCACGCTTAATACTATGGGCTAATACCATGGTAAAGACCTTGGTATTTAGAATACCATGGTGCAAAAACCATACACTACTTTTCTTCCAAAATCATGTGTATACGCGGCTTGGCATTGACAAACCCGTGTATAGATTTTCAAATATTCACCTGTATCAAACTTCTGATTTTGATCTGTAAGCCTTTGACCCATCATTCTAGTATTTGGTTCCATAATTCTGTCACCTCTGAACTAACCCGTGGAATCATCTAGTTACCATATACTTGTTATGCTAGAAGTGATTTGCCATCAAGGACAACACATGCATCACAATTACAACACTTGCAACGTGATGTTCTCTCGTTGTACAACAGTTTCACCATCTCAATGATATCAATGAAAGATTTTATAAAAGCTCTCTCATCCTCATACATTAGTTCTTGTGCTTGTCCTTCTTCACGTGCCATAACTTGTGGAGTGTGTGGTCTTCTTGAACCAATTTTAGGGTTAGGTTCTTCAAGTGCCCCTTCTCTTCTTCTCAATCTAGACCTTGTAAGCATTCAAAAACCTTGCAAATTCTACCAAACCTTCACAAAAACCATGCTATGATACTAAAATGATCCAAAAATAAAAAGTGAAGGCTTCATTAAATAATTTTCAAGCTAATTCATGTCTTTTAGGCAATGGATTGTGGTTGCAAAAGTACACAAACTTAAGTAAATTATGCAAAATTTTAAAAATTAAAGGTGGGAAAACATGCAACATCATACACAAGCAAATTGATAATGGAATTCAACCATCTTGGGCTATGTCTCTGGGTCCAACTTCCAGTGGTGACCTTTTTATTATATGCTCAAATTCTCAATACATCAACATACAAGCTTAAATATGCAAAACTAACACTACCATTATGTCAAGAATGCTCAAACACCCCCGTTTAGGCTCTTCTTGAGCTCAAAAAGGCTTAAAAATGAGAAAAATATGACCCTTTTTCCAAATTGGTCTCCAAACTACTCCAATAAAAGGACACGACTCTATTAATTTCTCAAAAAAATGTGTATAGCCCAATTCTTAGGGCATTGGGATGCTTTGGCATAGGTCACAGGTTCAACCCACACCTCCCGCCATTGTTTTCATTGTATTGTTTTAATTTTTTTTTTTAACATATGGGCCGAAGCCCCCGCTTGTAACCAACACTTCTGGTTTTGTGCAATGGATGTGACCATGGGTTGCAGGCCATAGGCCACTCACCCATGCCAACCTCCTACTAGTAGTTGAATTCTCCACATGGTCATGGGCCTTTGGGCCTTGGGCACGAGTGATCCAGGTGGATCTTCAGACACCAAAAATGGAAATGCTCGAAAGTCAAAGTGATCAGAATGATGTTGAACTTGGACCAGAGTGTAGATCTTGTCTTCTTGATCACGGAGGTGTGAACGGTTTGTCAATCCGAGTCCGGATGATGAAGTTATAGCAAAAAGAGTTGCCTTGGTTCCTTTGAAAAAAGGAGGTTTTTTCATAAAAATGGACTTAAAGCCTTTATAAGGAAAATCTCATTGGGAATCGTGCCAAGGGTAGACTTAAGGCAGGCCTTTGGAACCCTTGATCAACGATCTCCGATTAATCAAGATCAAGGGCAGGCAATCGGCGATGACGAACTTTAGATCCAGCGATTAGCGATCGCTGATATCGGCGATCGACATTGTCAATCAATGTCGGCGATCAGTATCGGCGAAACCCAAAGGCAGAACCTTGGGCCGCAGCGATAGCGATATGCAATTTAATCTCAATTGTTGGATCAGGAAGCATATCGATGGCCATGATTAAATCGGTGATTAGAATGATCGACGATCTAAGATCTCGACTTGCAATATCATCCAGACCTGATAAGTTTATAAGCCCAATTTTATAAAATTTGAAATCCGAACTTTCAGATTTTTCACTGTTTTTTAGTGTTTTTTGGGTTTTTGTATTATCACTTTAAAATGATAAAAAGGCCTATTTTCGTAGGTTATTGCGCCCACCGATGCTTCTATGAAAACAACTTCTATTATGAACAAAGCAACCTCCAATTTTGAAGCAACCTTGTCCCAAACGTGTTATAAAACACAATGCGTAACAAAGAGCGGAGGGGGCAGCGTGCCAGAGGAAGAGAGCCTATGCTAGAGAGCCCGAGAGCCTATGTTGGGGAGTGCTACAGAGCCTGAGTGCCAGAGACCTCATTGAGGAGGTTGTGCCTGATGGAGAGCCACAGAACGAGAGGGCCAGACAGAGATAGAGATAGCCAGAGCACCGAAAAGCTGCAGAGAGCTGCATGGACATAGCCAGAATGTTATGAAGCCAGATAGCCAAGAGCTACAGAGCCGAGAGTCCAGAGTAGTTTTTCTCTTATGATCAATTCTTCTTCTCATGATCGGTTCACCTTAGATCAATGCTTCTTTGATTTCTTCTTTGTGATCGATTCATTTGTTGATTAATGCTTCTTTGATGGATTCTTCTTTGATCACTTTTTCTTCTTGCAAATAGATGCTTCAAGATCGATGTTTTAGCGAGCTTCAGCTTATTGACAGCTACTTCAGATGCCCCGCTTCTTCATATGGCCATTCATAATGAGGCCATGACAGATTGGTAGCATATTGTGCCTGTGCATTGATAATGTGAACAGATGTTCATCGTGGATTTTTTTATTCACTTCTTCATTCACATCTTCATATGGTCCTTGGTGGTGTGAGGTATATGATTTTATTCATATATTTCTTCTCTTACATTATGCTACAGATCCTTGATTGATATTGATGCAGGATCTTCTTTATTTCTTGTTGTCATGATTCCTTTCTTCATGTTATGTGGAATCATTCACATGATGTATTGTCTATCATAACTCTTTATGTTATGCTTTGATATCCCTTGTTGTGTGTTGCTGGGATACTCTTGTTTTCATCATGCATGTGTTTTTCTTTGACATCCCTTTTGTGCCATGTTGGCGGGATGCACACCATGCTTGTTTTGTGCCATACTGATAGGAATATTTTGATTGAGAGTTCTAGTTGTGGAACATCTCTTAGAGCCACTCTTGCATGAGGGCATTATTCCTTGTATGGTCGAGACATCATCTCTTGTGTATGTCATCTTTATTGGCAACACCTAATGCAACGCCCTACACCATCTTGACACCGGGGCTCGAAGACATAGTCCCTCCTGGACGAACTCCGTTATCAACAACTTTTGTTTTCATGTGCTAATGATTGTTATTTTCCTCTTATTTTACAACATGTAGATGTATTTGTTAATGTTCTTTTAAAATGCAATTTTAACACATCACGAAAGTAAAAGGTCTTGGAAAGGTCCTTCTTCACGCCCGAACCTAGATCAAGTGGTATCAGAACAGGTCTTTGCGTTATTGTGATTCGCAGCGTGAAAAATGGAACGTGCAATGGAAAAGGATGAAAGAGTGATGTGTGAGACCATGCTCGACATCTCCAAGAAAGTGGAAAATTAGTATGAAACTCTACAGAAAGAAATAGAGGAAAGGGAGTTATTACAACTTTAGTTGAAAGCCACAGAAGAGGCCATGGAGGAACTGAAGAAAAACAAACATAATATTCAAATAGAGAATGATGAATTGAAGATGCATGTACATGAAGAGAAGGAGGAGAAGTGGAGTTCGCTACTACAACTGCAAGCAAAGGAAGAGGCCTTGGAAAAGCTGCAGCGAGACTCATGTGAGGTAAAAAGTAGTTCTCCAACTTCATGTATGTTTGTTGATGATGATTTCGTTGTGTTTGAAAATCACACCACAAGAATTGGCTCCAAACTATTGAAGAGAATGGGGTATCAAGGAAAAGGCTTGGGCATTAATGGCCAAGGCATTGTCAACCCCATCAAATTAGAGGAATTACCATGTTGAGCAGGACTTGGGTATGTCAGGAAAGAAGTTGGGGAATGCGCTGAGACAGTTAGCAAACCACCAACGATGGATGATGAGCAACCCTCATCAGTTCTTTCCAAATCAAAAGAGAAGGTAAAAGTTGTTGATTTCCTTTCGATTTCATCTTCTGATAGTATGATGTCTGTTGGAGATTTGGAGATCCCGATTATAGGGACAAACAAGAGGTTCCTTACAAAGACAAGGCATGAGGAGAAAGAACTTGGTGCTAATAACCAAGGCATGACCCAACCTTTGGAGGTTATGCATGAACCTCAATTTGCAGGCTTGAGGTACACCAAAGGAGAGTGCTCAAAGGTGTTAGATTTGTCCGAGACATCGTTAAGGAAAAGGAATGATGGGAAAACATCCCCATCATCACTTGGCAATTCCCATTGTAGGGAGAGAGCTGAGGCAAGCTCTCATTGCCATACTGACATCAAAGATAGAAAAGGAAGGTATAATCACTTTTGATCTTCAAATGTTCATTTTGATTATGATCATGTTGTTAATGATGAACAAAGATTAAGGCATTGGAAAACATGTACCTTTTGTGGTTTACCTAACCATACCTTTTCCAAGTGTTGGAAAAGAATGGAAGCACTCATGAGTCATGAAAAACCCTCTCGACAGCATGAAAAGAAATAGGTTAAGTAGATATGGAGGAAGAAAACATATTGCAGTCGCTGCGATAGAATTGGCCATCAAAGAGGCACTTGCTGGAAGCTCCATCCAGAACAGCGCCTTAAAGACAAAGCATCGGTGAGTGAACCAGAAAGAGCAGTTGTTCAACAAGCAAGACCACCTCAAGAAGGTGACCCATTCACAAAGATAAGTGAGAAGTGGTTTCTAGACATGTTGTCATTTCATGGTCATTCTTTTGTAAATCACTTGTTGCATTTTAAAATGTAAACGTGATGATGTGCTTCATCACGTAGTCAACAACAATTATGTTTGGTCATGTTTTGAGTCATATTTTGAGTTGCATGTTTAAACTTTGAAAGTGATGTTATGTTTCCATCATGTGTTTAAAAAATAGTGTTTGGCCTTATGTATGTAAAACATGTGTTGCAGTGATGACATGTTTTCCGTCACTTTTTGAAGCAACCATGATAGGTTGGCCTTGTTATCATATCTAGAGTATTACATCCATCTTATTGTAAACTTGACCACCGAGTATGTGTTATAAACTCATGGAAAGTATGGGGCGTTTGGGTCTTTAGTTGGTCATGTCATTCAAAGCATGTAATTTGCAAAACCATGTACTACAGGTTGCAAAGGTAGCAGGTGTCGGCTTGTCTCTTAAGGCTCCGAAGAACAAAGGTGAAGGAGATGGAAGCGAGACCTTTCAGGAAATTTGTGATGCAAACAGGGTACAGAAAAAGACGCAGATTACTTTTTATGCTTTTGGAGGACACAAAGCTCCTCAGTGGGGAGGATTGATCTAGGTGGATCTTCAAACACCATGAAATGGAAACACATGAAAATCAAAGTGATCATAATGATGTCGAACCAAGACCAGAGCATAGATCTCATCTTCCTGATCATGGAGGTGTGAAAGGTTCGTCAATCCGAGTCTAGATGATGATGTTATGGCGAAAAGAGTTGCCTTGGTTCCTTTGAAAAAAAGAGGTTTTTCCATAAAAATGGACTGAAAGGCTTTATAAGGAAAATCACATCAGGAATCGTGCCAAGGGCGGACTTAAGGTAGGCCTTTGGAACCCCCGACCAGCGATCTTCAATTAATCAGGATCAGGGGCAGGCATTTGGCGATGACAGACTTTAGAACCAGCGATTAGTGATCGTCAATATTGGAAATCGAAGTCATCAGCGATCGGTGTCGACGAAACCCAAAGGCAAAACCCCGGGCCGCAACGATAGCAATATGCGATTTAATCTCAGCCACCAGATCAGGAATCAAATCGATGTCCATGATTAAATCAGCAATCGGAACGAATGACGATCTGAGATCTTGACTTTCCATATAGCCCGCACTTGATAAGTTTATAAGCCCGATTTTATAAAATTTGAAATCTGAACTTTCAGATTTTTCACTGTTTTTCGGGTTTTTGTGTTATCGCTTTAAAATGATAATGTTGGGTCTCTATAATACTAGTGATTACACCATTACTATTGTAGTTGTACCCCTTATTAATATTGTTGTGCCCCTATTATGCCCATATTGTTATTACTGTGCCCCATAGAATCCCTCTATTGTTATTTTTGTGGCTTTATATTATTATTGTAAGGTCGGCTGGGTTATATTGTGACTCCTTAGACTCCTATATATAAAAAGGAGGTTTTTTCATTTGAATCATCCAAGAATTGTTCATTTATGTAATGTAAAGGAGGTTTCCCCCTCGAAGTGGATAAATTCTAAGGCGTTGATCTATCTTTTCTTGAACTAGTTTCATAACATTTGGTATCAGAGGGTTGGATTCTAGGGTTTCGCTGCTCCAAACAGGTCATCGTGGCATTTTCGCTATAGCTTTGTTTCTGCAACGTTTCAGAAGCTTAACAAAAAACCCATTTGAGAAGAAATCATGCTGAATATCGGGTCCAAATTTCATATATTTCCGCGCTATATTTGTGGAGATATGATCTGAGGAAGTTGGCCTTTTTTGTAGACTCCTGAATTACATTCCAAACAACGGACCTGGGGAAAATCGTCATAACTTTCTCTCTGAGCATCAGATTGAAATTTCGTAATAAGACACAGAAAGAGGATGGACTGTAGTTGCCTCCATATATTTTTCAGAGCAAAAGGTCGAAACAGGGACACGTGGCACGTCATACAAGTTCGCTCTACTGAATTAGTCTATAATCAGGTCACTGTGGGAGATTTGGCATAACTCTTCATTGGAGAGTCCAATTGGGGTCAGACTAGTGGCATTAGAAAGAAGACATGGAGGGCTACCGTAAATTGCAATTTCAGAACTAGATGATTCGAAATTACATAGATACATCAGAGGCAATATTGAGCTCCTACAAAGTGAAAAAAGGTGTGTAGATTTTTTTAAATTTTTGCTTAAGCTTGGTTTGAAAAATTATTTTAAAGGAATTCAAAAGGCATAGTAGAGCATTAGTATCGGTAACTTATGCCCCAAAGAAAGAAAATGCAAACACCTAGTAAGGAATCTGAAAGCTCTAGCATGACTCATGAAGAAGAGGAAGAAATGCTACATGATATATCAAAATTACAAGAACAAGTGCAACAAATGTCACGCTCACAAAAGCTAACAGAAGCTAAGATAAATGGCATGGAATCTAAGATAAAGGGTGTGGAAGCTAAGATGGATGATTGGAAGACAGATTTGAAGACAAACATGGAAGAATTGAAGATAGATTTGAACACAAATTTGAAGACAAGCATGGCAGATTTGAAGACAGATTTCACAAATTTTCTACAAGAAATACTTACTAAGGGTGAAAAGGTAGTAAATGAAACTCATGATGTGAACAAAAAAAATGTTAATCATGATATCATAGAATCTAATGTTGGATCGAAGACCCACCATATTCCAAAAATTGATATGAGGAAGTTTGATCGCAAGGATTCCACAACATGAATATTACAGATGAAACAATTTTTTGATCTCAATAATGTGCAAAACACACAAAAGGTACGTATTGCAATTTTATATTTGGAACCAAATCAGTTTGTATGGTATCAATGGCTTTGCTCTTGTAAACAATTTATCGCTTGGGCAATGTTTACGGAAGAATTGGTAGCACATTATGAGGATACAAAAAGAAACACTTTTTTTAGCCAATTGATAAGTCTCAAACAAAAGGGTTCAATAATGGAGCACATTGAGGAGTTCCAAAAACTGAACATAAGGGTAAAAGATATTCCAGAGGAGCATAGGATTGATGTGTTCATAGGGTCTTTAAAGGATAATATCCAACATGATGTTCGCCTTT
Organism: Pinus taeda; assembly: GCA_000404065.3. Taxonomy (NCBI): domain Eukaryota; kingdom Viridiplantae; phylum Streptophyta; class Pinopsida; order Pinales; family Pinaceae; genus Pinus; species Pinus taeda. Next base: position 337,286 of record APFE030647699.1, read on the forward strand.
GGGAACCTGATTCATTAGAGAAGGCATTCAGGTTAGCAAGAAAAATGGAAAGCAAAATTATGGCAACCAGGAAGCATACCACTCACATCTATAAAGACGGAAGTGGTGTTGTCGCTAGTCTTCCACAACCTATAAGGTTGACACCACAACAATTGGAAGAAAAAAGAGAAAAAAGGCTTTGTTACAGTTGCGATAGAAAATACACTAAAGGTCATACGTGTGCTGAGAAGAAATTATTCTACATAGATTTTGAAGAGGAAGAAGAAAAGGAGCAAGAAAGGTCAAAGGAAGAGGATATACTCCAGGAACAAAGCCTAGATAAAGAAGAAATGAATCCCACCATATCTTTTAATCCATTGTCTAGAATTACTACTCAAACCATCAAGATAGAAGGACAAATCAAGAAGAAAAAGGTAATAGTGTTGATTGATTTAGGAAGTACCCACAATTTTATTTATTGTAAGGTAGCAAAAGAATTGAATTGCTTCCTATATCCAGCACCAGAGTGTCAAGTGGTGGTTGCTGTAGGAACAATAAATTGCTCTGGAAAGTGCCATAATATCAAGGTATCCATGGGAGAATATGTATTGACTAGCCCAATGCT
>APFE030647699.1:365066-390254 GCA_000404065.3 Pinus taeda
TATCCTCTTCTTTTGACCTTTCTTGCTCCTTTTCTTCTTCCTCTTCACAATCTATGTAGAATAATTTCTTCTCAGCACACTTATGACCTTTAGTGTATTTGCTATCACAACTGTAACCAAGCCCTTTTTCTCTTTTCTTCCAATTGTTGTGGTGTTAACCTTATAGGTTGTGGAAGACTAGGGACACCACTTTCGTCTTTATAGTTGTGAGTGGTATGCTTCTTGGTTGCCATAATTTTGCTTTCCATTTTTCTTGCTAACCTGAATGCCTTCTCTAATGAATCAGGTTCCCAAAGGCGAACATCATGTTGGATATTATCCTTTAAAGACCCTATGAACACATCAATCCTATGCTCCTCTGGAATATCTTTTACCCTTATGTTCAATTTTTGGAACTCCTCAATGTGCTCCATTATTGAACCCATTTGTTTAAGACTTATCAATTGGCTAAAAAAAGTGTTGCTTTTTGTATCCTCATAATGTGCCATCAATTCTTCGGTAAAAATTGCCCAAGTGATAAATTATTTACGAGAGAAAAGCCATTGATACCATACAAACTGATTTGGTTCCAAATATAAAGTTGCCATACGTACCTTTTGTGTGTTTTGCACATTATTGAGATCGAAAAATTGCTCCATCTGTAATATCCAGGTTGCGGGATCCTTGCCATCAAACTTCCTCATATCGATTTTTGGAATATGGTGGGTCTTCAATCCAACATTAGAGTCTATGAAATCATGATTAACATTTCTTTTGTTCAGATCATGAGTTTCCTTTACTACCCTTTCACCATTAGTAAGTATTTCTTGTAGAAAATTTGTCAAATCTGTCTTCAAATCTGCCATGTCGGTCTTCAAATCTTTCTTCAAATATATCTTCAAACCATCCATATTAGCTTCCATTCCATTCATCTCAGCTTCCATGCCCTTTATCTTAGATTCCACGCCATTTATTTTAGCTTTTATTAGCTTTTGTGATAGTGACATTTGTTGCACTTGGTCTTGTAATTTTGATATATCATGTAGTATTTCTTCCTCTTCTTCATGAGTCATGCTAGAGCTTTCAGGTTGCTTACTAGGTGTTTGCATTTTCTTTCCTTGAGGCATTAGTTGCTGATAATAATATTCTACTATGCCCTTTGAATTCCTTCAAAATATTTTTTCAAACCAACCTTAGGCAAAAAATTAAAAAAATCTACACACCTTTTTTCACTTTGTAGGAGCTTGATATTGCCTCTGATGTATCTCTGTAATTTCAGGTCATCCAATTATAAAATTGTAATCTATAGTAGCCCTTTGTGTCCTCTTTCCAATGCCACCAGTCTGATCCAAATTGGATTCTCCAAGGAAGAGTTATACAAAATCTCCCACAGTGACCTAATTATAGACTAGTTTAGTAGAGCGAACTTGTACAAAATTCCATGTGTCTATGTTTCGACCTTTGGCTCTAAAAAATATACAAAATAAACTAAAGTCCATCCTCTTCCTTTACCTTCTTATGAAATTTCAATCCGATGCTCAAAGAGAAAGTTATGACGATTTTCCCCAGGTCACTTGTTTGGAATGTAATTCAAGAGTTTGCAAAAAGACCAACTTCTTTAGATCATATCCCCACAAATATAGTGCAAGAAGCTCTGAAATTTGGACCCAAGGTTCAATACGATTTCATCTCAAATGGGTTTTTTTTTCTCTTCTGAAATGTGGTAAAAAAAAATTATAGTGAAAATGCCACGATGACCTATTTGCAGCAGCGAAACCCTAGAATCTAAGGCTCTGATACCAAATGTTATGAAACCAGCTCACAAAAAGATAGAAAAGATAGATCAATGCCTTAGAGTTTAGCCTCTTCGAGGGGGCAACCTCCTTTTCATTACACAAATGAATGATTCCTTGATGATCCAAATGACAAAACCTCCTTTCTATATATAGGAGTCTAAGGAGTCACAATATAACCCAGCTGACCTAACAATAATAATATAAAGGCACAAAAATAACAATAGATGGATTCTATGGGGCATAGAAATAAAAATATGGGGACAATAGGGGCACACCAATATTAATAAGGGATACAACTACACTAGTAATTGGGTAATCACTAGTATTGTAGGGACCTATCATGAACATACTTATGTAGTACCAAAATATGAAATACATCATTCATACGATGAAAAACTAGTGGTAAAGAAAGACGATATGCCATAGGTCCAACCCTTTTGATGATCTCAAAAGACCCAAAAAATTGATGAGAGAGCTTAGATCCTTTCCCAAACCTAATAGAGCTTTTATGAGGTTTTACTCGAAGAAAAACAAATTCACCTTCTTTAAAACCATGATCCACTCTATGCATATTAGCATAACTCTTATGTTTATCATGTGCCTCCTTTAATCATTGCCTTATACGACACACTTGTTCTTCCATTTCTTGAAGCATTTCAACACCTACCGAGATTCTATCCTCTAATCTATCCCAGCTTAAAGGTGTTTTGCATGGTCTTCCATACAATAACTCATAAGGTGCCATACCAAGGGAGCGGTGATAATTGTTATTGTAAGAAAACTCCACTAGAGGAAGATAATCTTCCCACTTAGATTGTTGATCCATTACATACATTCTAAGCATGTCCTCTAACACTTGATTTACTCTTTCAGTTTGGTCATCAGTATTTGGATGATAAGATGTACTGAAATTTAATTGTGTCTAAAGAGCTCCTTGGAAACTAATCCAAAATATTCCTGTAAATATAGAGGCCCTATATGATATTATTTTCTTAGGAAAACCATGAAGTATAACCACCTCCTTGATAAATACTTGTGCTATTTCAGATGCTTTCTAGGTATCTCTAACAGGTATAAAATGGGCACTCTTAATAAGTTTATCTACCACCACCAAAATGGAGTTATGCCTTTTGGTTGTTTTAGGTAATTCAACAACAAAGTCCATAGATATTTCTTCCCATTTGGACTTAGGAATGTTATGTGGCTACAAAAATCCTGCTAGATGACCATGTTCTGCGTTAACTAGCTAACATTCCAAACATTTTTCCACAAAATTTGTTGCATCCTTCTTCATGCCTACCCAAAATAAATTTTTCTTTAAATCAGCATACATCTTCTGGACTCTTGGGTGAGCCATATATGTTGCACAATGAGCTTCTTTCAAAATGAACTCACGAAGCCATCTTCATATGGAACTACAATCTTTTGCATGAATCTCACCATATCGTCGCCATCACAAGAATACCCTTCTACCTTGATTTTTGTAGCTCCCTCCCCAGAAAGAGAAACTTTAACTTCCTTGCACCATTCATCTACATCTTGTGCCCTCAACATGCACTCCCATAAATCAATCTTCAATGGAATTATTGAAAAAGATTCGTGGTCTTCGATTGAGTGCATCAACTACTTTTTTCAATGTACCCTTGATGTACGTTATGTGAAAATCATATTCACTTAGGAGTTCTGAACACTTTCTTTGCCTAGCATTTAGATCAATTTGAGTAAATATATGTTGCAAACCTCTGTGATTTGTTTTCAATTCAAATTTCTTTCCCACCAGATAATGTCGCCAAAGTCATAAGGCATGAACTATAGCTGCTAGTTCTAGATCATGGGTTGCATAGTTTTCCTCATGCGGCCTTAACTTCCTAGAGGCATATGCAATCACCCTACCATCCTATGATAATACCACACCCAATCCATATTTTGATGCTTCAATACATAATATAAATTGTCTATCCATATCTGAAACCTTATGTATCGGAACTATAGTCAAGCATTGTTTGAGCTTGGAAAATTCTTGCTCACACACATTTGTCCAATTAAATCGTACTCCCTTCCTAAGAAATGAAGTGATTGGGCTGGATATTTTTGAAAACCCCTCCAAAAATATCTATTAGTATCCTTCCATACCCATGAAGCTATGCACTTCATGCGCATTAGAGGGTGTTGGCCATTCTGAAATTGCATCGATCTTTGTTGGGTCAACATAAATGCCTTCACTGGAGATAATGTGTCCAAGATAATGGTTTTTTTATTGGAAAAAAGAACATTTGGACATTTTTGCATAAATTTTATCTTCTCTTAAGCATTGTAACACCAATCTTAGGTGTTGCTCATGCTCTTCTAGGGACTTTGAATAGACTAGGATGTCATTGAGGAACAATTGTACAAATTTGTCCAAGTAATTCTGAAATACACCATTCATCAAACTCATAAACACTCCTGGGGCATTACATAACCCAAAAGGAACAACTACGAACTCATAATGACCAAAACGAGTTCTAAAAGAAGTTTTGGAAATATCCTCTTCTTTAACTCTAAGTTGATGATATCTGTTAGCCTCCTGCTGCAGCAGGTTACTCATAGTTCATGATGGACATTTTTACAGGCCAAATATGTCATACTTTGCATGCTGCAATGCTCCATATTTTCTAACAAACACCAAAGAAAGAGGCCATGGAATTTTTCTAGTCTAAGTTCAAATGCTGCATCCCAATTCTGAAGAGTTATTTCATTTTTGTACAAATTTCAGCTAAAGGGAGGTCCAAACAGCTTAATCTAGGTCTCCCTAGGTTTCAATTTCCTGTTTTAGAATATAGAGAATGGATAATCTATGCAAAGAGCTTAATCTTGGCAAATTCTTAGATAGGTAGAGAATCAAAGGAGCCCAACTGCTTAATCTAGGCCCTTGGAAGAAATAAGTGTAGATGTAGATAGGAAAACATGAAAAGAAAAAGTTAAAAAGCTGGGTCTGCAAGTCTAAGTGCACCCAAAACCAAAAAGAAGAAAAAATGTTAGGTAAGTAGGCTGGGTAGGTAATTTTGAGGTTGCAGAATGTTGATTTGTGATCAACTCCACATTTTCAAGTGTTACACTTATACAGATCACAGTCAGCAGGAAGTTCCCTTTTGAAGGAATTCAAGCGAGGCATGTCTAACTCCCTTTTCTTCCTCTTCCCTAAATCATTTACTAACTTCCCCTAAAGAGGTCAAGATCTGCTTGATATCTCTTAGTTTTACCATTTTCCATGTCATTTGCCTTGGTAAAGATCTGCTTTACTCAAGGAGGCTCCATATTTTCTCTACAAAGTTCTATCACCCCCTTTAAAGCCTAAGATCTCTGAAACTTAGCGCTCTTCTTGCCATTTTCATATTAACTACTGACACTATTATGTAACTCCCTATCTATTTCCCTTTCCCCTATTAAAACTATGGTAATAATTCCCCTATGTAAATATCCCCTTCCTCTGGTTGAAACATAACCATAAGTACCTCCTTGGGAATTACTAAGTCACCTGGATCTTATTAAGAGCCCTCATCTCCGCATAATTTTTCCCTCCAAGGTGTTTGGACTTCTTCCAAGACACAAAAAACCCCCCCTTCCAAACCATACCATAACCCTGCGCATTGCATTTTTGGGATTTATTAATATTTGATTAATAAATAACCAAGCGCCGAAACCCATTAGCCCTTAACCTATAGTTTAAAACCCACCCGCGTCGTGAAAATTTAAACTTTTAATGCGCGCGCTGTTTTGCTAAATCCCGCGCACCTCCTCCTCTCATCCACCATCGGATCACCTCCCCCAGATCCGACGGCTATTATGCATATTGGCCTCCCTCTTGTATGGATACGTTAGCACCCGATGTCCGACGGTTTTACCGACGTACACCAGGACAGCTGGCGGCATCCCATTGCATCAGGTCGCCCCTGACAAAAACCGCTTCCATATCAAAAGCGGTCCGATGACTACTAAAACCGCCCTCTCCTCGCATGACAGGAGCGCCGCGTCACCCCTCCACGTCGCCTCCACCTCACCCCTTCCTGCCTGTGCCCTGCTCACATCACCCTGCCACCGTGTCCTGCCACGTCATCACCCCGCCGTACTTCCACGTCAGCATGCTAACGTCACATCCGTACCAGAGGACCTCACTGCTAATGTCATCCGCCGTACTGCTGACGTCAGCAGCAAAAAAAAATAGAAAAATGCGCAAGTGCAAAAATCAAGCTTCGGAGCTCCGAAATGAAAAACAAAGGCAGTTTTCGATGATTCCTCAGCCCTTTTGCACCGAAAATGGCAGAAAAAAGCCCGATTTTGCTAATTTAAACGTATCAGAAGACAGAGAGAGACCCGGTTCAGAGGTTAGAGAGTATCAGAGCAGATATGAAGATAAAAACCATGTCAAAGAGTATCAGTGTAGCGGCAAAGTGTATCAGAGGAGATTTTCTCAGGGCTCGAGGCAAATCAAGCATTAAAAGAAAGCCTTGAAAGTCAAGAAGCAGTTAAGAAGCCATTCAAAGCTCACCAGCACAAATGACTGCACATTAAAGCTCACAGGAGATCAGTGGACCAGAACTCAATGCACAGTTATTACAGAAACACTGCAGCAAGCCACAGATGACACCACATTAACTCATTTTTGATCCTGCTGCCACTGGCGCAACCCAAAGCAGATTTACTTACATTTAATTCCAACATAAATTAGGTTTTAGAAAGCTTTCCTGCAGACCTGTTTAGGTCGGTTGTAATAAATAATTTTAGATATTTTACCTATATATACCACCCTGAACAATGCAGAAAGGGTTGGTTGTTTGATCTTTGTTGGTGTGATATTTTGCTTGAGCAGAGACTCACACTGTGCATGTGATATTTTCTATAATAAAGACTGTTGAAATGCATGGATTCTGAAACTGTCTGCTATGGAATTCCTGTGCTTCTACATGGTTCAATAAGTGTTTCCTTAACTCTGTTTAGTTTTTCATGTTCGTTTTATCATCAATCCACCATCTAAAATTGCAGAAAAGAAGAATAGTTTAGGATTTGCTTGGCTGCACCCTAGGCTCAATTTCTGCAATTTCTTCATGTTTTCATCAGGAATAATTATGGACATCCATACTTAAATGATCATGTTTACACTATTTCTTTCACATATGAATGTTAGTTTAGGAATTCTTAAATGCTCCTAGATAACCATTCATTCACTTCTCTGCCCTGATAGTTAATGAAAGATTCTTAATTGCCTTTCATCTCTAACTTTCATCCCATCTTTTCAGCAAATTGGTATTGTTTCATGTGCAGCTATCCCACTCCACAATCCTCTTGTGACCAAGAAAACGCAAGAGCAAGCCTTAATCCATGACTCCATGCCTAATGGTTTGAACTTATCATCCTATCCCTTGCCTCTCTGCTCCAATGCAATTTTCCTCCCATCCAAACTCCATCCAAACAAAAAATCAAAACCCCTGAACCCAATAGCTAGCCTAAAATGAGCACCAAAAAAGCTACATCATTAAGAGAGAGCCCTCTCTAATTGCAGGTGGGCTAGAACCTGCAATCCAAAGATTGGTTTGTGGTTACCTCGGCCGTATCCCTTCAGGAGCTTAGGGACAACCTGAGTGTTAACAATATCCAAATCGAAGATCGATCTTGGAGAATATGGTGATTCCCTTAATTTGATCAAATAGATCATCAATGCGATGCAAAGGTATTGATTTCAAATAGTTACTCAATTCAATTGTCTATAGTCAACATAGAGCCAAAGGGATCCATCCTTGTTCTTTACAAATATCACTGGAGCTCCCCAAGGTGGAACACTAGGTCTAATCATAACCCTATCCAATAATTCTTGAAGTTTCACTAGCAACTCACGAAGTTCAACAATAGACATTCAGTAGGGAGCTTTGGATATAGGTTCAGTACCAAGCTTTAGCTCTATGGAGAATTCAATATTTCACTTTGGAGGTAAACCAGGCAACTCCTCTAGAAAGACATCGGAGAATACTGAAAGGAAAGGATATTGTTCAAAGGATGAAAGATATCCCTCATTTAAATTCATTACAGCATACATTTGACATCTTTTCCTAAGATTTCTCTTCATCTGAAATAATGAGATAAGTCTTAAAGAAACAAGTCTCCTTTCCCCATGGATAACCATAGATTGGCCCTCATCACTCAAAAAATGAAGGGTTTTACTTCAAAAACTAAGCACAACCCACTGGGCTTCGAGCTAGTCCATCCTAATTATCACATCATAGTGACCAAGTGGCATCACATAAAGATTCACATTTTTTACTCATACCCCCAAGTCTAAAGGGCAGTCTTGCACTAAGAATTCAACCTTTTTAGATTGCCCTAAGGCCATCTCAACCTAATCAAAATCATTTTGCTCTATTGCCACCAATTTACATTTCAATAAAGCATTAGGAGCAATAAATCTTTCAGTTGCATCACGATCAATAAAAATAGTAATAATCATACCATTTAGCTTACTAGATGCTTCAAGCATTGTAGGCTGATGCTCGACCTAGCGATTTTGCACAACTACATGAATCCTATGGGCTCTACCCATATCTCTAACAGTGGCTTGTTCCTACTCTGATTGTGCTTTAGTCTTATTTTCAAGGAAATCTCGCTCATAATGAGGTCCTCCACAAGCCTAACATCCATTAGTGGGAGAAATTTTCATAAATTTGACCCTTTTATTAGGTGGTTCTTGAGTGCGAGCATTAATTTGTTGAAGATGTTGCCTTTGGTTATTTCTTTGGTTCTTAAAAATATGATTCTTTTGAAATCCTTGATGATGTGAACCACCTGACTTATGTCTTACATATTGGCCTCCCCTTCGAGGAGGTTTCCCATGGAATGATAGATTTGGGGTCTTATCCCCACCTTTGTTCCCCAATAATTCTTCCTCGACTATAATTTCTTGTTGCACTACCTCATGCAACATATTAGCCCTCAAAATGTGCACCTTTTTCTTTATAATAGCATTCAACCCATATAAAAACTTGTTTACCTTGAGGGCTTCAGTATTTATATGGGTAGCATATCTAAGCAACTCCATGAATTGTGATTCATATTCAAGGATTGTCTTAGTTCCTTGCTTAAGATCATGGAACTCATTGAATTTCCTCTCGATGTATTCAGTGGAAAGGTACTTTTCTCGAAATTCCTCTTTAAATCATTCCCATGTCAAGATGGACATGGAGTATCCAAATTAGGATTCTAAGTTCCTCCATCATAATAGTGCACTCTCCTTAAGTTGGTATATAGCCAACTTTGCCTTTTGTTTGCTAGAATAGTTCCACAACCCAAAACATAGGCGCATGTTTTCCAACCAACCTTCTGCTACCTCCCCTTTTGTGGTACCCTTAAAGGTAGGAAGCTTAAATTTTTCCAACTCTCTATGTACATCTCCATCAGATTGTATTTATTGTCTCTATGCTTGAGATGGAGAACTAGGCACTAAAGGATTTCCCCCAACCCTACTAATCAAGACTTCAATCATCTTTTTGAAAGATAACATCATATCCCTTACTTCCCTGATGGATATTTTCTCTAATTCTTTATCTTGGGGAGGTGGAGATGAGACTTCCTTCCTCCTCCTTGATGTTCTCTCCATGATTACTTAAGATGACCAAGGAAAATTTCAAGTAAATAAATAAATATTAGCAGGCAAGCCATAGGTCCTAGAGTTTAAACTTGGCTCTGATACCATATGTAAGGCCCCACCTTACCAACCATCAGTGTTATACTAAGGCTAACTCAAAATACGATATTATTTTATTTTAAGATTAATTTTTTAAGACGTAAAAGTTAATGCAAGGTCATATATCTATATTTTTATTTTTATTTTTATTGGTATTTTTACACTACACACTAATTTCTTGTAACTAACTAACCCATGGTAATATTAAGCTTCTCATTAAAGCTACAAGGTCATGGTTCGTCAAGATCCAAAACTTACAACCATAAGTCTTAAAATCATATTTAAATGATAGAGCCTTTAGTGGGATAAATAATACCAATCTTTACAAACCACAATTTCCAATAAGCGAATTGTTCATTCTATTGCAATTAAAAGTGTTTAAGAGTGACTAATTTGATTTTGTTCTAAATAATATGCCTATGAATTCTTTGGTAAAACAAAGGAAAGAAAAACAAGATAATTCAACTTCTAAAGGAGTGGTTTCCAATGATTATGAATTCATATGTGAACTAACATTTACAACAATTTACCTACCCAATTTGAATTCCATAGGTTCTTAATTCAATGGAATCATCATGCTTATTCATTGAGATATTTCCAAAAACACCTTGGTTGCAAATCCTAAATTCACTTAACCATATTTATAGACAATTCATATATGTAATTAGCTACAACCATTGAAGCATTATGTCAAACAGTTTGCAAGCATGAAATGTATAGCCATTGAGGCATTTTATCAAACACTTATAGCCATAACCCTTAAGGTTATTTCACCACAATTAACTAACATGAATCTAAGATTACATAACTTATTTTTCATTGCCAGTAATGCCAATAAGTGAAGCTAATACATAAGTAGAACTATCATCCATATTCATTGTTGCATATACAAAACTTTAGGCACATAAATGACTATAAGCATTTAGGGAATTTTACAAATTGCTCGCAGCGATGTAGCTACAACCATTGGAGAAGTTTGAACAATGGTTAGCAGTCACAAAACAAGTTGCTAACTATTAAACTATCAAACAAACAGTCACAAGTTATTTAAAATATCATTGTATTAACCATTGAGACTTTAAAACAAGAATTCCAAGTTTATATAATAGGTTGGTTTCATAAATAGAGATTACCAAGTAAGTCATAGCTAAATTAAAAAAAAACAATGAAACAAACCACCAAGCAGCAACAACAAATCTATAAAATATAATAGCGTAAAGAACCAGATTTTGAAACTCTGGTTTTTGAAATCAAAGTTGGGGTGACATGGCCTTTAGGCACAGATACCCCCTGATGTTAAAATGAATCAAAACAGAAATGCCCAGAAACATGATTCTTTAAAACCATAACAAAAAACAAATTCGTACTATCTCATCTATCACTTTTGTCAAACATATAATGTGTAAACCGATCTACAAGTGTAAAAAGAGAAGGAAAACCAAATTTATGCTATCAATATGTTTTCATATACTCATGGCATCCTGAATGATTAAGCCATTAAGACATGATGTCAATCAACTTGCAACGAAACTGTACAAAAAGAAAACTTACATAAAATAATCTACAGTTATTGCAAAATTCCTTCAACATTTAGTGTGTTGCATTTGATATACATCTAACTTTCAGTCAACAACCAAATAAGCAAAAACCATGTAATGAACTACCAAAAAAAACACAATATAATGTTGTCAACATACCTGGCAGTGAATTTATACAACTCAAAAAGGTGGGAGTATGCTCCAGCTCCAATATCCTTACCAACTCATTGTGAACCACCTGGTATTCCTCCCAACCATATCCAAGAAGAACTTCTCCCCCTGGAACCCATGATTTGCAAAATATCACAAGTAGTACCAAAAGACAACAATAGAGAGATTTGCAAGAAAAACTAAGGAAGAAAATTTTCACTTCCTCTCAATACCACTCATGACCAACCTCAATAGCTAGAGATCTCAAGATTTTAGTAAGAATTTCAGAATTATTTTGGAAGCAATAGGCTACTCTCCATATCTCTCCCTCTCACCATTTTCCTCAACTCTCTTCCACTCCTGGCATCATAATCTCCCCCACCAAGTGAGAATACATAAGACTCATATATAGGAGGAGCAACCAATTCTTGTCATAAAGGAGGAGTAATGTGCATGCATTGGATTCCATTTAGAGGAGTGTAACTTATGCCATTAAGGAGATTCTTGTCATAAAGGAGGATTAATGTGCATGCATTGGATCCCATTTATAGGAGTGTAACTTATGCCACTAAGGAGAGGTATGCATGACTTTGTTAAAGAGAGTGTAACATATGCATTACAGAGAGTGTAAGGGGGATGTTTTATGACACATTTTTAGTGAGTGAAAAGGAATATGCCATTCTTTCATGAGTGCATAAAATAGAGTGTAATGTATTATTTAAAAGAGAGAGAGAGAGTTACATAGAGCCATGAGAGTCATGAAGGACGTGTGTGAGTTGATTGAGGAGATAAAGTAGACTTGTAATTCCTTTTTAATAATAATATCATAGTCTCATAAAAGACAATAATAATATTAATAATATTGAGGATTCAATCAAGATTGAACTATTACGATTGATTAATGATAAGTTAAGTCGTTTTTCTTCAGCTCCGCTTGATTACCAATTTATGCAAGGTGATTTACTATTTTTGGAAAGTCATACTTGAGATGTTGGACATGACTTTCTATTTTTAGAAAGTCATTCCAGAATTGTGAGAATGAAATTTTATTTAAGGAAATCCATCCATGAGTGGTATTTTTCTTCTGGAGAATAGGGATTCAGCACCACTATTTCATGCATCTCCGTGCCTTAGTAGATTTAGGACTCTGCGCCCTGATCTACTCCAAAGATCCAAGATTCCACAACTTGATATTTTTAAATATTCAGGACTCCACGCCCTAAATATACAAGACTCCATGTATTTATCTTTCTTGGATTTAGGACTCTACACCCTAATTTCCGCGCCCTCTCATCTAATGTGCTTTGAAACTTTGTGTTTCTCCTTATGATATTGATTGTGAGATCTTACCCATCTGATGGTTCATTGGTAAGGCCTTGTTCAAAGACCTGCACACATTACAATCTCATATATCAAGGAATCAAATGAATTTCATATTGAAATTAACCTAATGACGTTTTACCAAAAATGATGCATGACTTCCGCAGTCATTCATAATTGAACATCCTTGTTGGAAAATGATTAGGTACCCTACCACATCATGCTTAGTACAATATTAGACATATATAATCACACAAATCATGTATCAACCATAAATCATAATTAACCATCTATTCCACATAACCATGAGCATCCATGGGTCTATGTGTCTCAACCTTGGATCACCATCCACGTCATACACCTGCTTCATAAATCAAATGAAAAACGAGAAACAAATGTATAACATTTACTTGATCAAAACCATCTAATACAGATAATCAAAGATACCACACATAAGAAGAAATATAACTATATAAAGCATTGTTTCCCAATCCAGTGATCAATTTTCCATACATAAACATAAAAGGAAATATAACTATGTATATAAAACATTATTCCTTAATCAAGTGATCAATCTATCATATATATAACTCATCAAAATCACCCTTGGTAGGAGTGAAAGAACTATACTAGAAAAAAAATTGGGACACTATAGCCTATAATATACCATATAACCTATTGCTTTTATGTTAGATACCAAATCATCTAATGGACGCTAAGTTACAAACGTTTGAGAAAATTTAAGGAAAATTGTACCGAGCACTAAAATAGTTTATTTTCTATTGGGCAACAGTCTAGCGTCAATTTGGAGTAGTTGTGGCAATGACCTAGGTTCAAATTATGGCATGGATTCCTTCCCCTACATGGCTTTTGATGGACGTGATTATTAATTATATTGAATAGTGAAGTAGCATTCAAGATGATTATTGTATAAGCACTAGCAATGTACCAGCAAATTCTATTATTCACTTGAGTGGGAGGGTGGGTCAATCTTTTTTTTTGGGTTTACCATTTGTAAAAATATGCATCCCATTTTAAGAAAAAACCATGAACTAGTTTATAACACAATTTTACACTAGTTTCAATTTGTTACAGTTAGCACTAACTTCAATTGAAAGATAGATTAATCCTCCAAATGACTCCCATTTCAAATTTACCATTTCATTAAAGTGGCAGTTTCTCATAATCAATTTTCTCTCAAAATGTATATTTGGCCACTCGTCACCCACCATTGCATGAAATGTGTGCACATTCATATTACCCTTGAATGCTTACAAAATATTTATGTTATTGGATGATATTTGATAACCCTACGTTGATATATGAGGAAAAAGTAAAACTTCTCCTACTTCTGCGTTAATATGAACTAAAAGAGATTGTACTTAGTTGATTCCATGAAGAATCTACACACACCATTCATGTTCAACTTTGAACATTTATTTTAGAAAGTTTGAAATGATTTATTCCTTTGGAGCTAGCAGAAAGTTTCAGAAAGGCAGATTCTAATATAATAGAAACTCATGGGGAAAACCACAATTTTTCTTCCAGGAAAAAAAATATATCTTTCCCTTATTCTTAGGAAAATACATCCATTGATTCATGCTCTTACATGATGAGAATACAATATAAAACCAGCGATAACTGTACAAAAAATTCACTAAATTGTTTTCACAAGTTCAATAGTCTATCAAGCTTCAAGGTGATGGTTGGTCATGTCTCTACTAAAGCAACACATTTGAACAATATCAGATCATTTTTAGTCAATTCCAAGACACACAATCCATCTTAAACAAAATAATACAAAATATCTAACAACTCAGATGATACAAACATAGTTATTGGTATATTGTGTAAAAAGAGATAATTGAGAGTCAAAATCATGACCCACTTGGGAAATACACATCACATAAAAGAAATTGATACTCAAATAGTTGAATTACCTTATAATACATTCATACCAACTTCCCCTATGATATTTTTCCCATGAGTTTATAAGTAATTTTCAAGCATATCTTGTAAAAAAAACATTTACCTAGACAAAAGAAATTTAAAACATGTAGGGTATCCAAGATGAACATTTATGTTACCAAAACTTATATGAAATAAGTTCAACTCTATAATTTCCATTATTGGGTGCCCAAGGATAAGTTAAGTATTCCATGGATGGCATGATGTAATATAAGAGCTTAAACACAAAAGCTCTACATCCAATTGTAGTCTTTTCATACTTCAGTAAAAATTCACTTGCTTATAAAATAAAGCCATTGCAGTTAGAATCCAAGAGTGTGCAACAACATTTTTTTATTATAAAAGAATATCGACTAGAAGTTGGAAGTTAATAATTTAGGCCTAATTGCAAATGAGTGGCACAACTCACACTTGCTAAATTTGTCAAACGGATTGAGACAATGATCCTTAAAACAATCTTGAAATTCTATTATATAGACCATAATGAAAATCCACCTATAGTGGGTGATGCAACTCAAGCATGCTCAACTTTATCAGAAATGGTCCAAGATACAAACCTCTTAAACTAGTCTTCATAGCACACTTGATATATTACTCTAAGATGGCACAATATGAGAGGACATTACAGGTAAAATAGTTCCATCACATAATTTTCACAATACTTGACACAAATCAATAAAGACATAATCCAAGCATCATACATGTAATACTCATGTGTTTCCTTCATCAAATCCTTTCATAATGTCACATGTAAACCAATATATGTTCTTGTAAGGTCAATTTTTATTGTTAGTCTCTTTGTTTCCATTTATGGTCTATACTTTCTTGTGGAAACTTGTTTGCCTCTCAATCTGAACCAAATCACCTCATAAGAACAATCTTGGTACATGCAGTAAAATATTGTAACATAACTATCAGCTCCAAGAGGGATATAAAATACACCTTCATAACTTGCTCACTAGTTTGCTACATTTATTGTCTCTTACTTACTATTTCTTTTGGGTTTCCTTCCTCTCTTTCCTATAAATGACTTAAATTGTATTGCATTAGTATACGAGTGTAATTTCCAAAGCAAGTATAGTAATATTAAGTCATAATAAAACCACAAACTTTAGTGTGTTCATTTTTTGTTACAATATTTACAAACTTCAATGTGTTTGCATAAAATGTGTTCCAACCAAATGTGGCAATTCCAACCAATGCGCAGACTAAAGAGTTCTCAAAATATGATAGAAATGCAACTATTCAACTAAAAGGTACAACCAATCCAAACAACTCAACTCATAATGGTTCATCAGACCAACGAGGAAAAAAAGTAGGATCTAAAAAAAGGTAACTCATGGCAACCTTAATCATTCTAACCAATTACAATACCAATCAATTGTTTCATGCCATAACATACAAAAAAATAAAGTCGGTATTAATCATCATGTCATCTTTTGCTTTACTAACTTGCACCATATTTCCCTTTCAACTAGGATTTACATATTAACTCTACCCTTCTTAACCGTTTTATCAAATTTTTTTTCTTCTAGCGAGAGGTTGTTATATCGTTTTCTAAGGAAAATGTGCCAATGTTCAACACTCATAAGTAGATCAATGGATGCCCCATAAACTCTACAATCTATAGATATGAATAAATTATGGTTTCTTGAATTTCTACATGCTTAGATTATGCTTATTCACTTACCACTTACCATTCATCCACAATAGCTTGTTAGAAATGACAGCAAATCATCGTTAAATGTATTGATGTAATTAATAAAACTGAGTTTCCTTTCAGTAAATTTTGTAACTATAATAAGTTACTTAACGAAATATTCCATATTAAATTGGTGATTTCCTGAGAGGCTTGATGTAATGTTTGGAGAGTCATTTTTTGACTTTGAGTAATAAGAATTCCAGTTCGTTACCTTGTGGAGGTTTCCTTGACACGCTGTCAGAGTTTTACCACATAAATTTCTTTGTGTTTTCTTGTGTGATTGAGTTTCCAATTCTTGTGCATTTCTTTCTTCTTTGTTAACATGTTCAAAATACTAACAAGTAGTATCAGAGTTTGGTTGTGAGGGTCATGAGGAGTTTGTCTGCTTGCCACATTTGCTACAAGAGACTTGCTGTAGCCATCAAAAAATGAAAGAGAAGAGAAGTTTTATGGCGAAAGAGAATAAAGGAGCCATATTTTTTGGTTAATCCATAGTGAAGAGTCAAATTTTTATTGTTTTCAAGAAGTTTCTATGCCAAGGAAATCCATCGACCTTGTCTGGAGAAAACTATGTATTAACATCTGTCGCTCAGGTCTGCATACTATTGTATTTTTTTAGGGTCGATTCGAAGCAGTGTATGAAATCCATAGAACCTCCTATGAGAAAATCAAATTCTCTATGTATGAGATATAAATACAAAACTTCCTTTCGCTTTAACAATCAGGAAGAGAATAAAAAAGAAAGGGTCCACACATTCCTTCATAACTACTGGATGCACTTCAGTTTTGAAGGCCTTCTCTACGATATTAAGCTCTATCTCCAGGTGTGGATTAGGCTGATATGTCTGGTATGACAACGATTGTGTCTGTGAATATCACTGTCAAAACAAAAATGAAAGACAAAGCTGCCAATGTGGAGAGATGGTCACGTTGTTGTCATTGACTGAAAAAAAGAAAGCCAAGAAGGAGAGATAGCCCCGTCACTGACTGAAAAAGGAAGTGGGCCATGCCTAGGAAGAGTTATAAAATTTTTTAAATCTTTGGAAATGAGCCAAAGTAGTGACTGAAGGAAGAAAATTTATCTTTGAAACCCTAGCCATGACTTGCACAAAGAACAGGTATTTTTAATATTGTTTGCAATTTTTTTTTTTTTGAAGAATTGTTATAAACAAAAGTGAGATTGAAGTAGGGTCTCTAAAGGAAAAGTTATGGGTTTTAATTTCTATAGAAGGGAAGGGGAAGTAGTTTTTTCTTTAAGAAGAAAAATTATTTGGAAATTCAAAAAATAAGAAGCAGTTGAAAACCCTAGCTGAGAGTAGAAATCAAAAGAAACCCTAGTGAAAGAAACCAGAAGAAAAACTCTAGTAGAGTTTTTTGAAGGAACCCAGTCATTAATAAAGGATTTTTTTTTAAAGAGCCTATGTAGGAAGAAATGGCTAAAATGACAAATTGTAAAATTGAGGTGGAGAAATTCACCGGTAAGAACAATTTTGTGTTGTGGAAACTAAAATTAAGGTATTTGTTGGTACAACAAGGGTCGCACATAGCTTTAGATGGGGTTAGAGATAAATGTGATGACATGACAGATTTGGATTACGAGGACTTGGATGCTCGAGCGCTTAATACTATTAGTTTGTGTCTTGCGGATGAAGTTATCTTCAACATTGTTGAAGAAACCTTAGTGACAGGTTTGTGCGGGGTGTTGGAAACATTGTATTTGACCAAACCTTTAAACAACACAATTTATTTGAAAAGAAAGTTGTATAGCCTTTGGATGAAGGAGGGTACAAAAATTGCAGAACACTTAAAATTATTTAATACACTTATTTTCGAGTTATCAAATATGCATGTGAAATTTGAAGAAGAAGTTAAACCTATTACCTTGTTGTTTTCCTTGCCCAAGTCTTGAGATCACTTTGTGACTTCTATCAATTTTAGCACAACCAAATCTTTAGAATTTGATTATGTTGTGGCAGATTTGTTATCTGAAGAAGTACAGAGGAAGCCCAACATTGAAACTTCCGTGCTAGAAGCCATGGTAACCAGAAGTCGATCCAAGGAAAGAGGAGAGAAAGCAAGAAGTTCTTCAAGATCTAAATCAAAAGGCAAGAAGTGTAAAGACAAATGTTGGTACTGCAACAAAATAAGACATCTTAAGAAATATTGTTGTAAAAGAAAGGAGTCTATTGAAAACCCAAAGAAGGAAGTAAATCAGGTTGAGTCAGGTATGATTGAAGGACTTTTATCTGTTGAATTAGGTATGGTAGATGAAGTTATGCCTATTTTCAATGTTTTACAACATTATGAAAATTGGTTGTTAGATTCTGGTGTTTCTCATCACATGAGTCTACACAAAAATTGGTTCGCTTCACATCAAGTTTTGAATGGTAGTTTTGTGTTTATGGGTAATAAAATATCTTGTCAAACAGTTGGGATGGGAAATGTCAAAATTGAAATGTATGATGATACAATTCGAACATTGGCTGATGTTAGACATATAACTGATTTAAGAAAGAATTTAATTTCTTTGGGAATATTGGACTTGGAAGATTACAAATTTAAAGGTCAAAATGGAGTGTTGAAAGTTTCGAAGAGTGTTCTGGTTGTTATGAAGGCAAATAAGATCATAAACTTTTATAGACTTAAAGGAAGTACTCATGTCAGTGAGGCAACTAATGTATCTAAGAAGGAAGAAGAAGATACCCGCCTATGGTGTCAACGGTTGGGCCACATGAGCGAAAAAGGCCTTCAGATACTAATGAATCACAAATTAGTTCCTAATTTGAAATCATTGAGTTTGGATTTTTGCAAACATTATCTGTATGGAAAAAAATATAAACATTAATTTAAAACTAGGAGTCATAATAGTAGAGGAATTTTGGACTATATTCATTTTGATCTTTGGGGACCACCTCCTACTGTGTTTTATGGAGGTGCATTATAATTCTTAACATTTATTGATGATTACTCCCGGAAAGTCCGACTCTATATGTTGAAAAGAAAAGCTCATGTATTTAATTTTTTTTTTTAATTTAAAGCTATGATGGAAAAGAAAATAGGAAAATCAATTAAATGTTTAAGAACTCACAATGGAAGTGAATTTAATTCATTATAATTTGAACAATATTTTAAGGATGAAGGGATTTTTAGACATAAAATGTTGTCTATGCTCCTCAACAAAATGATGTTGCTAAAGGTATGAATTAGACTCTTATGGAAAGAGCTAGAAGCTCGATCAACAATGCTAACCTACAAAAGGAGTTATGGGCAAAATAAATATCTACTGCTTGCTATTTGGTAAACAGATCACCTTCAGTTTCCATTAATTGTAAAATTCCTAAAGAATTTTTCTCGGGTCAGTCCTGTGATTATTCACATTTAAGATTTTTTTGTTATGATGCCTATGCTCTTATTCCAAAGAATCAACGTTCAAAGTTAGACCCAAAATAAAAATGTTATGTCTTTGTTGGCTATGACAATACAGTGAAAGGATACATGTTGTGGGATCCTTCTTCATGTAAGATAGTCATTAGTAGAGATGTAACATTTAATGAATCTTCTCTTCTAAAATCAAATGTCGAAAAAGTTGGACAGGAACAGGTATCATTGAATCAACAAATTGAGTTGGATACTAAACCTTTCTCGGAAAGTTGAAAGGAAGGAGAGACTTCTAAAGGAAAAGGTGAATAATATGCAAAGGAAACTGTAGAAGTTTAGGAACCGGTCCAGAAACTAGTCACTCTAAGGAAATCTACAACGGAAAGGAGAACATCCAAAAGGTATGAAGATTCTACTTCATCTATTGCATTTATTACTAAATATGGGGAACCTTCTTCTTATCAAGAAGTAGTTGATGATGTAGATAGTGTAAAGTGGAAAAAGGAAATGGATGAAGAAATGGATTCCTTAGAGAAGAACATAACTTGGGATCTTGTAGAAATTCCTAAAGGGAGAAATATTTTCGGATGCAAATGGGTCTTCAAGTTGAAGAGAAATGTTGATGGAAGTATTGAAAGGTATAAGGCGAGGCTAATTGAAAAAGGGTATTCTCAGTTTGAAGGTATTGACTTTCATGAGATATTTTCACCAGTCGAAAAAGTTGTTTCTATTCATACTTTGTTAGCACTATCTACATTACTTGACCTTGAGTTAGAACAGTTATATGTTAAAACAACTTTTCTTCATAGAGATTTGGATGAAGAGATTTATATGGAACAACTAGAAGGTTTTATACAAGGTCACAACAAAAGATTAGTTTGTAAGCTCAAGAAATCATTGTATGGCTTGAGGCAGTCTCCCAAGAAGTGGTACAATAATTTGTACTCCTTCATGGTGAGCCAAAACTTCACTAGAAATGATGTGTAATTTCAAAGTTTCATTGGCATATTCATTATTGTTTTCTTGTATGTTGATGATATGCTTATTGCAAGAAAAATAATGGAAGATATCAATAGGTTAAAGGCTCAACTTTCTAGGATGTTTAATATGAAGGATATTGGAGCTATAAAACATATATCGGGCATGGAGATACACCGAGACAGAAAATGGAAATAATTGGTTATCACAGTAGAAATATGTGGAGAAAGTACTTCGAAAGTTCGGTATGGAAAATGTGAAACATGTTACTATTCCTTTAGCTTCCCATTTTAAGAAAATGTGGTAGGAAACTTAATGTATGTGATGGTATCTACAAGACCTGACATTTCACATGCAGTTGAAGTTGTCAGCAGGTTCATGGAAAATTCGAGATATGAACATCGTCAAGTAGTGAAATGGGTGCTTCAATATTTGAGAGGCACAAGTGACCATTATATCATATTTAATGGTAGTGATGGTTCAGTCTGTGGATATGCGGATGTTGATTATGCAGACGATTTGGATAAGAGGATATATACTACAGGATATGTCTTTACTCTTGCAGGTGGAGCAATTAGTTGAATGTCAAAGGTTCAAGAAACACTTGATTTGTCCACTACAAAACCGGAGTATATAGTTACTTCAGATTCTTATAAAGAGGCAATATGGTTGAAATATATATTTGATGATATTGGAAGGATGCAGGAGAAAGTGAATTTATTCTGTGATAGTCAGAGTGCTATTCATTTGGCTACAAGTCAAACTTATAATAGAAATACTAAGCACATTGATGTAAGGTACAATTTTGTAAGACATGTGATTGATGGAAACAAAGTAGCTTTCAAGAAGGTCCATACACAGGAGAATCGTGTAAGCATGTTCACAAAACCCGTTTTAGTAGAGAAGTTGCGATGGTGTTTGGCTTCTCTTGGCTTGTAGAAGAGATGATGAATGGGCATGGGAAAGGGATTAGGAAAATTATTTTCAAGGTGAAGAATGTTAAAAATGAAAAAAAAATATCGTTAAATGTATTGATGTAATTAATAAAACTGAGTTATCGTTCAGTCAATTTTGTAGCTATAGGAAGTTACATAATGAAATAGTCCATATTAAATTGGTGATTTCCCAAGAGGCTTGATGTAATGTTTCGAGAGTCATTTTTTGACCTAGAGCAATAAGAATTCGAATCCCTTTCCTTATGGAGGTTTCCTTGACACACTATTAGGGTTTTACCACGTAAATTCATTTTTGTTTTCTTGTGTGATTGAGTTTCCAATTCTTGTGCATTTATTGCTTATTTGTTAACATGCTCAAAATACCAACGTAGCTTACTTTCAATTCTTAATAGATATAGAAAAAAATCCAAGGTTGCAGAGTAGAGAATATGAATGCAAGTATGCATATAATAAAATTTAAATTTTTGAGTGGGGATTGCAGAACGTGTGTCTACACGTGAGTTTAAAAAAAAGTCCTACCAAAAAAGATGACAAGATTTGGAAAATAAATTTTGGCACAACTCATTTCCAAGATGTATTACAACCACAAGATATCCAAAGATTCTTTGAAAATGCATTGATAACTAGACTCTGCATAGTCCATGCCTTCCATTATTCTCAGGCATTGTATTTATCTAGTAATGATTCCAAAAGTTCAATTCCTATCCCATAACTATTTTTATTTTATGCACGTATAAATTCATTGATCAAAATCATCTTGCACTGTCTGCAAACAACCTTCTCTAGGGATTGCATGAGGATAATCTTTCCCTTGACTTGAAATATCTGTCCCAAGGGAAGAGGGACTTAGAAATAACTCACAGCCATAATATGATTTTTGTATCTACGTACCTTTTCCAATTATAGTTACAGAAAAAAGTATGTTCTAAACTCTAAAAGGATATAGGGAGAGACAATAGGTAAATCTCACCTCTCCTTCAAAAAGCAGTGTTGGAAACACTTTGTTTTTTAATCTCCTTTTTCCAAGACAAATATCTCATGTTTGAATTATGAAAATATAGACTTTATATTTTAGACATATTGAAAAATGTTTTGACAATTGAAGTTACTT
This sequence comes from Pinus taeda, assembly GCA_000404065.3. Classification (NCBI taxonomy): domain Eukaryota; kingdom Viridiplantae; phylum Streptophyta; class Pinopsida; order Pinales; family Pinaceae; genus Pinus; species Pinus taeda. The sequence goes on from APFE030647699.1 coordinate 387,654, forward strand.
GTCTAAATAAATCATGGGTAGAAGCCACACCAGTATAGAGGCATTGATTGAATAACATTCAATATTCCTTACCAATTGCACGATGTATTGTTGAGCATTCAAGGCGTATAAAAAATCAATGGGGTTGATGACGATCAATTTGATTGTGAATTTTTGTTGTGTCGTGGTCAGTGCATTATGTTGATATGTAATTTGTGGGTTGAAGTTGGCTTGGTGAATGGTGCACTTAGTTATGTGAAGGATATATTTTATACGCCTACCTTTAAACCACCTCAACTTCCAATGTTGAAAAATGTTCTTTTTGATAAGTATATTGGTGTTCCATTTGATGCAAACAATCCAAACATTGTACCTATCACACCAGAGATAAGAGGAAATCGAAAAAATATTCCTTTGAAGATGGCAAAGGCTTTTACAATCTAAAAGTCATAGGGGTTGACTTTAGAATGGGCATCAATTTATATCATGAACAAAGAGTAGCAAGGCCTAACCTTCACAGCCATATCAAGAGTGAAATCAATAGATAGTTTACACATTCCACCGCCTTTCTCTTTTCAATGTTATGCAAAGATGAAAGATAGTGCATATGCTACAATTAGGAAGAAAGAAGAGGAGGGATTGAAGTCTATATCACTATGACATGCAACTAATAATATTGTGACCTATTTATAAAATGTTTTTTGAATTGCTTTTATTGTCCTCTTTATTTACTTTTAATATAATAATGATTTTCATATATTTATGAGATGAATACATTCATCATATTCATAGTAATATTTGAGAAAGTTATTTACATAGTTTTTAATGTTGTTTAATTTACTTCCTTTTTTTAAGTGGCTATTGTTCTTTTGTTTACAATGAACCATTTAGACATAAAAACCGAATTATATGAACCAATCATTAAAAATCAATTTAATGATTGGTTCATATTGATATTAATATTGTGAATTCATATTATATCATGAAATACGAAATCATGGGCTAAATGCTATTAATATTTATATTACCAATGATATCCAATATTAATGAAAAATTTGGCCACCATACCAAAAATTACCAATATTAAAATTGGTAATTAGTATGTTTATTAATTAATATTGATATTAATATTACTGATGTTTAATATTAATATTAAAAAAATATTGTGTCTATACATTAATATGAACATTAGCATTAAACATCGATATAAACATTTCGATTCAACATTAGGTTTAATTACTTTAGGTTTATTTAGATCCAATGGCATCAAGTTTATATCTGTAGAGGTTTTTATATCATTTGGTTCATGTAGCATTAGGTTATTTTATAGCATGAGGTTTATGAGATTAAGTTTTTGTATATTAATAAAAATGAGTTTAATGTTAATATTTATATCAAACAAAAAAACATTGATATTAATAGTAAACAAAAATATTAATATAAAAATTAACATTAAATAAAATACAAATATAGGTTTACTAACATTAATAATATTTTATTTTAAACATTAGGTTTACAAAATTGTGAATTTTTGTTTACTATTGTAATAAGTGTCTTATCACTCATTTCATGTATACAATATGTATTTCTAATGAGGTTTATATTTGTAGAAATTTTTATATTATTTGGTTCATGTAGCATTAGATTATTTTATAGCATGAGGTTTATAAGATTAAGTTTTTTGACATTAATTAAAAATGAAGTGTTATGTTTATGTATATATATATGTGTATGTGTGTGTGTGTGTGTGTGTGTGTGTGTGTGTGTGTGTGTACTCGAGTATTTGTGCACATGTGTATTAATTTTCATTTTATCATTTTGTCTTCCAAATGCAAATATGGAGAATAATGATGTCATCTATTATGCCAAACCAGTGCACAATATTGCTAGAGCGATAAGTTTTCTTTCGTATATTCGGAACAAGCTTGATAGACTTTCATCCTCCTTTAATTGATGAGCATCTTCGTGTGCTAGATGAAATGAAAATGGATGTAAAATACTTGTTGCATGTGCACTAGAGGGAGTCTAGGAGGAAAACAGGAAGGGATTGGTTGGAGAGTGTTAGTACCTAAATCTGCCTTAGGCTGAAAGAAGGCAAAATTCAGGCTAACCACAAACCATGCTTAGTCCGGTAGTTAGCCCTACCAGAACAGGAGAGGGCTCTCTCTGAGTCACACTCAATGAATAAGTAAATGAAATGGCCTGATATGACATACAGTGAACTATTTATCTTAGGCTAGTAAGTGAAAATGAATATAAGAAGTGATTTTTATGAATGACTGCGTTTCTCGGGTGGTATGGGACCAACGGACCTCAATGAAACAAAGAACTTAATACAAAGGCACAGATTACTTCGTGAGGCAAGATAGGCGGGGAGTCCAGCAATTTAGTTTGAAAGCAACGCGGAATGGAGAGATTGCTTAGGAGGGTGAAAAGGGCATGGGAAACATGAATCCTTTTCAACAGGCGAATGAACACTGAACATGAAATTTTCACATAGGCAGAGCAATAAAATTGAATTCTACCTTAGCTAACTCAGAAAATTTCACTGGAAATGAATATGAAATGAACTATGAAACATAACAAGATACATATGAAACATAAGAGACACATTTGCTACAC
>APFE030647699.1:394168-415802 GCA_000404065.3 Pinus taeda
TTCTTCTTTAAATTCAATGTGTTCAATTTAGATGTGTTTTTTTCATTTCCTTTTCTGACTTTGTGTTCTCTCAAAATACATATTGCTCAATTTTTTGCATTTATGTTCTTTTTCTCCAATGGAGGTGTTATTGTTTTATTTTTTTCTCTTGGATTTATAATTGTTTGGGATTTTTTGTATGGTTTCCTTTGTTGTGTTGATATCTTTCATAAATGAAAAAATTATTGAGATTTATAATATTAATGATGGTCCTTCATGTTCTTGGTCTTTATACCAATATTCTTGAGATTTATACTATTAATAGATTCATGTATTTATATTAATGTATTTATGCCTTAAATTTATTAATTGTTTATAATGTATTGATATAAATGTGTTATTATTAATGTGTTGATGGCTTATCATGTTTTAATGGTTTATAGGGTATTATTATTAATGCATTCATATTAATGTTTTGTATTGATGTCTTAATGTTTGCAATGTGGTTCTTATAATGATTGCGGTTTATGTTTATTATTATTGTTTTTTATTATCGCATTATTTACATTTATAATATTGATGTTAGGGATTTAGGGCTTAAAGGGTTTAAAATATTTAATATGGCATATATTCTCTCATTTTGAAAACCAACCATCGTGAGCCCTTGTCGAAGTTTGCATTATAACGAATATTGTCTTGATATGAAAACCATAATTAACCATGGTGAATCATGGTAAACCATGGTCCAACATTGCATTGTAACAAAGATTGTCTCAATATGAAAATCAACAACAGTTAAGCATGGTCGATGTTAATTTTTTGGTTTATAATATTTATCTTAGGGTTTAAGCAACTTGGGTTTATAATATTAATCCATTGAGGTTAACATTATTCCCTTGGGTTTAAAGTCTCTTGGGTTTTTTTGTATTTATTAGTTGGGTTTATTACTTCCTTGGGTTTATAATATCAATCCATTGTGTTTATCAATCCAAGGTTCATATTCCTAGGGTTTATAATATTAATCCTTGGATGTAATATAAATCCCTTGGGTTTACAATGATGGTCAACCCTTATGTTTATAAATCGCTTGGATTTAAAATGATGGGTACAATATCGATTTCTTGTGTTTGTTTATCTAAGGGTTCATATTCCTAGGGTATAATATTATTCATAGGGTTTATAATATTAATCCTACGATTTAATATAAATTTGATGCATTTATAGTTTTTTTCAACCATGGCCAACCATGGTCTAATCTCACATTGTGACAAAGTTGTTTTAATATGAAAATCAACCATGGTCAACCATGGTCTAATGTCGCATTGTGACAAAGATTATCTCAATATAAATATCAACCATGGTCTAATGCCACATTATAAAAAAGATTGTCTCAATATGAAAATCAACCATGGTCAACGATGGTAATCATGGTCAACCATGGTTGAATGTCACATTGTGACAAATATTGTCTCAATATGAAAATTAACCAGTCACGTTGTGACAAAGATTTTATCATTGTTTATGGTCAACCATGTTTATTTCACTATCTATAGTATTTATCTAAGAGTTTATATACCTAGGGTTTATAATATTAATTGCTTGGGTTTAATATTATTCCCTTGGGTTCATAAACCCTTGGTTTTTTAGTATTAATCCCTTGGGTTTATTATTTCCTTGGGTTTGTAATATCAAACCATTAGGTTTATTGATCTAAGGATTCATATTCCAAGGGCATACAGGTATTTATAAAGTTTATAATATTAAGCCTTGGGTTTAATATAAATCCATTATGTTTATAATCATGGGCAACCATGGTCCAACGTTACATTGTGACAAAGATTTTTTCAATATGAAAATCAACCATGGTGGAATGTCACATTGTTACAAAGGTTGTCTCAATATGAAAATGGGTTATGGTCAACTATGTTTATTTTAGGGTTTATTAGTTCCTTGGGTTTATTATATTAATATTCCCTTGGGTTTATAATATTAATATCCCCTTGGTTTTATTAATCCCTTGAGTTTAAAATATTAATTCTTAGGGTTTATTAATCACTTGGGTTTTTAATATTATTTTGTTGGGCTTATTGATTCCTTGGGTTTATTGATCCCTTGGATTTCTAATATTAATAGTCATGTGGGTTTCTCAATCCTTTACGTTTAAAATATTAATTCCTAGGCTTTATTAATCCCTTATGTTTTTCATATTGATCCCTTCTATTTCTTTTATTCCTCAGGTTTATAATATTTTTCCCTTGGGTTTACTAATTCCTTGGGTTTATAATATTAAACGCTTGGGTTTATTTGTTCCTTAAGTTTATAATATTAATAATTCCTTTTGTTTTTCATTCAATCACTTGGGTTTATTAATCCCTTGAGTTTAAAATATTAATTCCTAACATTTATTAATCGCTTGGGTTTTAAATATTAGCTTGTCGGGTTTATTGATTCGTTGGGTTTATTAATCATTTGTATTTATAATATTAATTCCTTGGGTTTATAATATTAATAGTCCCTTGGGTTTATTGATCCCTTTTACTTATAATATTAATAATCCCTTGGGTTTATTAAACCCCAATATTAAGGGTTAAATATTAGTCCAAGGGTTTAATATTAATCCCTCGTGTTTTCTAATTCTTTGGTTTGTAATATTAAGCCCTTGGGTTTTTTATATTAATAATGAGTTGGGTTTATTAGACCCTAATATTAAGGGTTAAATATTAGTCCTAGGGTTTAATATTATTCCCTTAGGTTTATAAAGTTTATCCCTTCAATTTATTAATTCTTTGGGTTTATAATATTAACAATCCCTAAGGTTTATTGATTGCTTGGTTTTATAATATTAATAATCATGTGAGTCTATAAGTCCTTTGGATTTAAAATATTTATTCCTAGGCTTTATTAATCTCTTTTGTTTTTAATATTGATCCCTTGGGCTTGTTGATCCCTTGGGCTTGTTGATCCCTTAGATTTTTAATATATATATCCCTTAGGTTCAATAATTCCTTGGGTCTATAATATTAAACCCTTGGGTTAATTAGTTCCTTGGGTTTATAATATTAATAATCCTTTGCATTTATAATATCAACAATCCCTTGGGTTTATTAATCCCTTGAGTTCAAAATGTTAATTCTTAGGGTTTATTAATCGCTTGGTTTTTAATATTAGTTTGTTGGGTTTATTGATTCCTTGTGCTTGGGTTTATTAATCATTTGTATTTATAATATTAATCCTTTGGGTTTATAATACTAATAATCCCTTAGGTTTATTGATCTTTTTTGTTTATAATATTAATAATTCCTTGGGTTTGTTGATTCCATTGGGTTTATAACATTAATCCCTTGAGTTTTCTAATTCTTTAGGTTGGTAATATTAACCCCTTGTGTTTATAATATTAATAATCTTTTTATTTGATTAAATCTTTATATTAAGGGTTAAATATTAGTCCTATTGTTTAATATTAATCCCTTATGTTTATAATGTCTATCCCTTGAGTTTTATTAACTTGTTGGGTTTATAATATTAGCAATTCCTAGGGTTTTTCAATCCCTTGGGTCTATAATCTTAATAGTCATGTGGGTTTATCAATCCTTGGGGTTTAAAATATTAATTCCTACTCTTTATTAATCCATTTTGTTTTTAATATTGATCCCTTATGTTATTTGATCCCTTAGGTTTATAATATTTTTCCTTTGGGTTTACTAATTCCTTGGGTTTATAGTATTAAACACTTGGGTTTATTTGTTCCTGAAGTTTATAATATTAATAATTTCTTGGGTTTATAATTTAATCCCTTGAGTTTAAAACATAAATTCCTAGGATTTATTAATCACTTGGGTTTTCAATATTAGTTTGTTGGGTTTATTGATTCCTTGGGTTTATTAATTGTTTGGTTTTATTAATCATTTGTATTTATAATATTAATGTGTTGGGTTTATAATATTAATAATCCCCTGGGTTTCTTGATCTCTTGTGTTTATAATATTAATAATCCCCTAGGTTTGTTGATCCATTGGATTTATAACATTATTCCCTTGAGTTTTCTAATTCTTTGGGTTGGTAATATTAATCCATTGGGTTTATAATGTTAATAATCCCTTGGATTTATTAAACCCCAATATTAAGGCTTAAATATTAGTTCCAATATTTTATATTAATCCCTTAGGTTTATTACGTTTATCCCTTCAGTTTATTAATTCGTTGGGTTTATAATATTAATAATTCCTGGAGTTTTCCCAGATGCAGGTGTTTAGGCATGCAAGTACTTGTGTTGGCAAGTGGCGAGGCCACCTGACCACCCATGCTTCCACTCAGAAGCATATACACCAAGCCACCGCCGATATTAATGCCACATTAATGAACTGTGCGGGACAAGGCTTCATCAATTTGGTTTTTAAGATGGCCTCTTCAGACCGTCTTCCCCCCGCTTCGTCTCCTCTGAACTACAATTATCTCCCTGCTACTACAGATCCGAGATCATGCATGAAAACGGGGAGACGCTACCAAGTTTTGTGCTGCATTGAGATGGTGGATGGTGCTCATTTCTTGCAGATTCTTCTATGCTACCTATGGACTGGTTCCTTGGCCTTGAATCTCTGCTCTAAACTGCTGATTATAGGTCCTATTGTTCCCATTGACAACTCATTCTTTGGCACTACTCTTTCTCGTCCCCGTCCACTCAATTTTGCCCAGGTGAGCATGCCTCGTCTGCGTCATCGAATGCGCTACAGGAGGGGCAGTAGCAGAGGAAGATTGCCCCCCTCCTTGTCCCTCTCTGACTCATCCCCCTCTGACTCATCCTCTCCTTCAATAGCTCATTTATTTAGATGCTACCCAGCCACTCGCAGAGGTCGGGGGCAGGCTCAAACTGCAGGTCCTCAGCCTGTTGACGTTGCTCCCTAGCCTCCTGCTGCCTCTATATCATCTCTGCAGCCCAGTCATTCTACACAATTTCAATTTTGTTGCTCGCTGGAACGTCCTTGCATAATAGCGACTATCTCGGTGGCATTTAGAGAGGAGCCACAAAACTCTGAAGACCCAACCCACAATACTTAGGTGCGGAACACCACCAGTAAGAGAAAAGCCCCTGAAAGCAGCTCAAGGATGCACAAAAGCAGCGAAGTAGCTCAGGGACACACCAATCCAGGCCGCCTCAAGAACATGGAAGAAACTCCAAGAGATAAACAAGATGCAGAATATGACATGGAGGTGTACAGGTGTCCGATAGTGGAAGAACTCATCCTCCTAATGACACCTAGCTGGTCAATGTTTTCAGATTTTGGGTTCTCAACTCCTAATACTATGGGTCTATTCTGGTGTTTTTTTAATGCAATGTTGTTAATTTTGATGGTTGTTCAAAAAATTGTTCCACTCTGGCATTACAAGCTGTTACCTCTGTGTGGGCAGCAAACTCTTAGAGTTTTGGACAGGTTTCCCCGGTGCGGGCAGTCTTTTTCCAATGTTTTGTTGTTAAACATGACATAATTTGGGGCTTTCTCTGCAGAGTCCGGTGCCTCCTTGTACTATTTTTGTTACATTAATATAATTAGTCTAATTTAGAAAAAAAAATAAAAATCCATGGAGTTTATTGATCCCTTAAGTTTATAATATTAATAGTCATATGGGTTTATATATCCTTTGGGTTAAAAAAATTATTCGTAGGGTTTATTAATCCCTTTTGTTTTCAATATTGATCCATTTGGTTTGTTGATCCGTTAGGTTTATGATATTTATCTCTTGGGTTTAATAATTCCTTGGGTTTATAATTTAATTCCTTTGGGTTGTTTATCCCTTGAATTTAAAATATTAATTTCTAGGGTTTATTAATCCCTTCTCCTTTTTATATTGGCCCTTTGGTTTCTTGATTCCTCAAGTTTATAATATTTATCCCTTGGGTTTACTAATTTGTTGGGTTTATAATATAAATAATCCCTTGGGTTTAAAATGATAATTCCTAGGGTTTATTAATCTCATGTGTTTTTAATTTGATTCCTTGGGTTTGTTGATCCTGTATGTTTATAATATTTATCCCTTGGGTTTAGTAATTGATTGGATTTATAATATTAAATTCTTGAGTTTATTAATTGTTTTAGTTTATAATATTAATAATCACGTGTGTTTATTAATCCCTTCGATTTAGTATATGTTTTTAATTTACTTTAGTAAATAGATAAAAATATAGAACAATTATATTAATAAATATAAAATTATTGACGTATTGGTAAGATGTACTTTTAATATATATATATATATATTATATATATATAAATATCGAGATTAATATAACATATTTTAGTTCTACTAATAACTATGTATATAGTTAATATTATTAATATATTCCAAGTAATATATAGAATATATTGACAATTATATTTATAAATATATAATAACTATTAACCTTAACATAATGGTGAGAATAAATATATATAAATAAGAAATAAATGTTAATATTATTATATGTATGAGATAAAGTTTTAAACATAACTATTAAATATATTAGTAAAATGTTAGACTTCTTGATGTGCTATTACTTTATTTTTTTGTTTTGTTTGATTTAATTTCATTTATTTTCCTCTGTTGGAGTCTTTGTTCATCATTTTTGTCCTGATGCATGATCCTCTTCGGTTCGAACATCACACATTTCATACCACTGTGGAAATTCGAATCTTTGTCTATATAACAAAATTTTATGTAAAACTAATATTATATTAATATACAAAATAATGTTAACATAATAAGTTTAATTATATAAATATAAAATACTATAGATATTATTTATATAGCTATTAATAATAAAAAATAGTTAGTCTTTGACAAAATACACTTAACCATTATTAAGGTAATGGGTGGTGGATATAAGCATATTGCATATAGCTCTAAACATTATGATGGCTTCGGTCAATTAGAGATTTAAGATCTGGACAATAAATTATTGATGCCTTAACCAACCCGCAAAATGACATTACGTATCTGGACATTATGATTGGAAATTTAGGATATAGACAATAAGTTTGGATGGCTCACCAAGAGACCAAACGAAAATACATTCCTAAAATTTGTCGGACATAATTAAATTATTTTGCATCTAGTAATTCGAAAGAAAGAGGAGCCAAGTAACAACAAACCGCCCCCCAACTTCTCAGCTATGGAATGGGAGCACAGTACTTCAATGGAGTGAGACCAAGGCAGTTCAAACATCTCCCCTCTCGCCATGGATTTAAGCTTGGCAATTGCAATAACTCTACTTAATCTGAATCTCGTATAAAATAAATATAAAAGCTTCATTGTAGGATTTTCTTTATAAACGTGGTCTCATGGTGAAAAATACAAATACCATCTATCTTTTGGAGTGAGATAAATCTATAAAAATGATTTAAAAACAAATTTACACTGATATTAATAAATATTATATTTAAGAATATTATATTAATTGAATATCTTTTCTCTTTAATGTTTCCTTTAGATTTCATTAGACACTCTAAGCCAAAATTGCCTAATCAAGAGTATAACTTGTAATAATTTCTAATATTTCAAAAATATATATTTGAAATATAAAATTTTCATATATATATATAAAATAAATGGGAAGAAAATAATACTTTATGTATATGTTAGGTAAATTTTATTAATTATAAGGCTCATAACATCATGCTCTTTTCTTATTAAGTTAATGATAAATATTTCATTTTATAATATTATGATTTAATGTCTTTTAATAGTTTAAAAGTGAGAATGAAGAAAAGGTTATTTGTAACACCTTTTTCTCACATCCATCTAAGTAATCAATTTAACTAGGTAAACATGAGACGAGAGGCTACTATGATCATATTGGACCTCCTATGTGACTTTAAGGAAGTGGAACTAATGGAAACATCACACATAGTCATCCAACATCATCAACAGTACCCTCAGGAGACAAGTCATCCACTCAGACAACATGTCCCTAGGTCCCATTGTTGTTCTCAATCTCTTAGGCCATAGTTTCTCTTACGCTATGGGCAAGGAGCGACCAGCAACCTAAAGGCGCTCTCACAGGCTTACCTGCCAGCAACTAGAGACAAAAATTCCCAGTTCTATGTCAGTGACCCCACGATATAAGCCACTTTTTCAGGCCCAGAACCCAGGCCACTGCCGAGAATAGAGTGATAGCTTGAAGTCATTAAAAATATATGGAAACAATGATACAAAAGTAATAAGTTTAACAAGACCATAACTAAATCCCTACTAGCCATGCCAAGCTTTTCGTCAAACATATCATCAACATGTAACCTACAAGTGTAAACAACATAATTAAGTATAGGGATCTCATACTTATCTGAGAATTGCTATGAACCATTGTTCCCTCATGTCATTGATTGCATTATCATCTATTGGTCATAAATACAAGATCCATTCATTTACAAGTAAAAACATGCTAAGAGCCATACGCAGATGATGTCATAAAATATACATATAACCAACATAATAAGAACATAATTACCATAAACATATCAACCATCAAAATCCACATATACATCAATACATTTGCACATGGAAATCAGGGGAAATAATTTCTCATTAATGAATGCAAAAAACCAACCAAAGATGAGACTACCACGTTCCACCCAATCATAGATTAGCTAAGCGAGTCTCTCTTCAGCCAATCACCCCTGTGTCATATTCCAAGCATGAATGTGGGACTCAAACGAAAAGAACCAACCAGGGCATACGGAGGCTAAACCACAACACCCTTATCAACAAAAACTAGGATTTATTGTAATCCATCTCGGATCACTAGGCCAACATAATGAACACATCAGAATAGGATTTACCGTGATCTTCACTTGATCACTAGGCCAAACAAGCATGGATGCCATCATATTTCTCCACCTACATCATGAAGAATTTTCCTATCTCCTAGTCTCTCAAGCTTTACCACAATCCAAACCTGCATCCCTAGGCCCTAAATTGAGACCCGCTCTCCAGGTTTACCACATATCCCAAACTTGGGATTACGAGGCCCAACGGAGAGAAAACCACCTCTAGGCTTTACTGTATATCCTGTCATTCACTAGCAAGTATTCTTAGGCCCACCGAGGCAACACATTCTTGGCTTTACCGCAACACATAATATGGCTCAGGGATCATTAGGCTAGTGGTTGTACCGTGATCCATTGTCGAGTTCAGGGACAACTAGTCCATGTGCTTTATCATTCGAAGGTCCACCCCACTCAACTTCAAATCCATCTGACAATCCAGCTCAACCAAAACATGATAACCCCATCACACCATCGTTATTCGAAAATGGAACGCCTAGGCTGAAAACATTGTTACACCTGACAAAACCCATGTCACGATAGAAAAGAACCACATTCAATATAATGCATGCCAAATCTAGCAAGGAAAATACACATGCAAGTTGATACTCGCAATGAAGACTATTGTAGTTGCTTGATCCTGCCTTTCCTTACTTGATCTTTGCTTCCTCTTGCCTTCTTTTCCTTTCTTTCTCCAATGGCAATATTTCTCCAAGAAACTCTAAGTGTCTAAGAGTGAGAGACAGAGAGAGAATAATGAGAGAGCTCCAAAGCTATACTAACAAAAAGTTACCAACTAATCCTAAAAAGCCTTTTTATGAATAACGCCTCTATTTTCTTCATTTTCCATTATTTTCCTTCATTTTCCTCCTCACATGCATCCAGTGACATTTCACCTTCCTTTTCTCCTAATTTCCATTATTTTCATAAATAAATGTGCCAAAAATGTCATTTTGCCTTTCCAAATCCTTAGCCACTATCTTGGCCAATTTCCTTAGCCATAAACAATCAAATCAACACCCCCTAGGATGTCTTGCCCAACATTCAGCTTAGAATAAGTGTCCTACCAACTGTGGTTATTGTTTTTAACTTTTATTACATGGAATTTTCACCAGGGTGGTTACAGAACCCTCTCCCATGGGGAACACCATCCTCGGTGTTCAATCAGACATATACCTCAACACCCTACTAAAAGAAGACATATTGCTTATGGAGCTTTATAACACAATTCGTTGCAGTTTTTATAATGAAATACCTGCTCAAGACAAAACATCATGACAACATGACAACATACTACATAGTCGACCTTTATAACACAACTAATTACAGTATTTACAATCATCATCCTATTGAGTGCCAATCCACACAACATCATAACATCATGATAACATAGTAACATTGCAACATAATCATAATAAAATGACACCCATACTACATAGTGGAGCTTTATAACATAACTCATGGCGGTATTTACATCCATACACATATGTACATATAGAAACATCATCAAAACATATACCAAAGCATATACCAATTCATATACCAATTCATATATTGAAACATATAATAAACACCATATCTAAGCATGTATCAAAACATCATATCAAAGCATATACCAAACCACCATTAAACATATACTAAACCATAATAAATCATATACGACACCACCATATCAATGTTGCTTTACCTCAATCGGCAAACAAGGAAGGATACATAGCCCACATCTAATCCATCATCTCACATGTAGATTCATTGGGCCCAAAGTGCTTCTATTGTACTTTAACTTGCTTGATTGCTCAGTTCTAGAGCATGAACACCTTTTTCAGCAATATACACTAGGGCTCTAGCTGGAATTATCCATCTAGTTCCACTTGTAATATAGACTAGTCAATCACATGATCAACATCCTTAACATACTTCTTAAGAAAAGACACATGGAAAACATCATGGACTTTCCCTGTCGAAGGTAGTGTAAGTCGATAGGCTACTAGCCCAATCCTCTCAATGATATTGAAGGGTCCACAAAACCATGGTGTCAAATTAGCACATGATCCAATCCACAAGGATGTCTTCTTCGGTTTGATGCACAAGTACACATGTTCCCCAACCTAGAACTCCTTGAACAACATGTTCGAATCTACATAACTTTTATGCCTATCCTATGCGGATTTTAGATTCTTCTTGATCACCTATATTTCTTGTTCCATGTCTGCCAACATATCTATTTCAATCAATACCCTGCTAACCGGATCACTCCAACTGATGGGAGTGTTACAACTCTGCCCATACAATGCCTCAAAAGGACTCATCCTCAATGAATTCTCATAATTGTTGTTGTATGTGAACTCTACGAAAGGGAGATACTCTTCCCACTTCTTTTGTTGATGTATCACATACAACCTCAACATGTTATCTAATATCCTTTTGATCCTCTTTGTATGTCCATATTCCTATGGATGATAAGTTTTACTGAAGGCCAAATCTATGCCCAAACCTACAAATAACTCCTTCGAGAACTTGGAAGTGGAGTTCACATCCCTATATGGCACAATCTTGTTTGGAACACCATGTAGTCTAACCACTTATCTCATGAATACCTATGCTACATTGCTAGCTGAGAAGGTAGACTTAACTAGAATGAAGTGTGAAACCTTTGTCAACCTGTTCACAATGAACATTATGGAGTCATGTTGTCTCATTATCTTCGGCAACTCTACGATGAAGTCCATGGAAATGACCTCCCATTTACATTATGGAATCGTGATCAGATGTAACAGTCCACCTGGATGCTTACATTATGCTTTCACTTGCTAACAGTAGAAACACCTCGCCACAAAATCTGCTACATCTTTCTTTAGATTCGGAAAATTATAAAATATATTCCCTATAGTTAATGTCTTCTGATAAGATAGGTGACCTAAATAAGGCTTCACATGAAACTCCCTCAAGATCATCTTCTTTAGCTCACTATTATCCGATACATATATCCTGTCTCAAAACCTCACCAACCCATCTGCTATAAGATAATAATCCATACCCTGTGCACCTGCACCTATACTTGTACCTGTACCTGTATTGCCACTTGTACCTGTACCACTACCTGTACATGTACCTACACCTGTACATGTATTAGTATCCTGCTATAATATATGCACAATCTCCATATACCTAACATCCTTCTGACTTGCTTGCAAGATCCTATCATATAAGTCCATCCCGTAGGAGCTCATAGCTTCCAAGTGATGTACCTGTACCATTTTCTGAGAGAATCTTCGACCTTGTTCTCTTTACCTTTGATGTACCTGATATTGAAATCAAAATCATTGATCATGGCCAACCATCTAGCTTGCCTGGCATTCATATTCGGCTAATCAAACAAATACCTCAAACCAATGTGATCACTCATATGTACAAATCTCCTGCTAAGAAGATATTGTCTCCACATCTTCAATGCATGTATGATCGTTGCTAACTTCAAATCATGTGTCAAGTAGTTCTTCTCATGCTCGTTTAGTTTCTAGGACTCATAACGTACCACCTATCTATTCTACATAAGGACTCAACCAAGTCCTCTCTTGTAAGCATCTGTGCATATCACAAACTCTTTGTCCAAATCTACAATATGTAGCAATGGTGCATGTGTTAACAAATGCTTAAGCTACTTAAAAATAGCCTCACACTCGTCTATCCATTCAAACTTCTTACCTTTCCTCTGAAATGATGTGATAAGATAAGAAATTTGCGAGACATCCCTGATGAACTACCTATAATAGCCTACGAGACCCATGAAAGATCTTACCTCATCCACACTCTTAGGAGCTACCCACTCCATGATGGACCTTAACTTCTCTAGATCTACTACAATTCTCTTCTTGGAGACAACATGCCCCAAGTAGTGTAGCACATTGTGAAAGAAACTACAATTTTTTAGCTTAGCATACAACTGATGCTCTCTCAACAACCTCAACACTATTGTTAAATGATTAGCATGCTCTTCCTAGTTTTTAGAATATACCAATATATCACCAATGAAAACAATAACAAACTTATCCAAATATGGATGCAACACATTATTCATCAAGCACATGAATATAGTTGGAGCACTAGTTAAGCCAAATGGAACAATACGAAACTCATAATGCCCATACCTGGTCCTGAACGTAGTCTTGTAAATGTCCTCCTCTTTGATGCGTACTTGACATTATCCAAATCTCAGATCAATATTTGAGAACATTGTTGCTCCTTGCAACTGATCAAACAAGTCATCAATCCTCGGAAAAGGGTACCTATTCTTGATAGTCACTTTGTTCAACTACCTGTAGTCAATGCATAATCTGAGAGTACAATATTTCTTCTTCATAAACAAGATTGATGCACCCCAAGGTGATACACTTCCTCTAATGTATATGCAACACCCCCTCTTAGGTCTACCCAAAGTAACCATGCTAACAGGGTAAACATAAGGAGAGATGATACTATAATCAAATTCGATTCCTATGTTACCTTAAGGAAGTGGAATCAATGGAACATCACATACAGTCATCCAACATCGTCAACAAAACCCTCAAGAGACAAATCAACCACTCAAACAGCCTATCCCTGGGTCCCACTACTATTCTACAACTCTTAGGCCATAGTCGCTCTCATGATATGGGCAGGGGCATGGCTAGAAACCCAAAGTCTCTCTTATAGGCCTGCCTGCCAGTGACTGTGGACCAAAGTTGTTAGTTCTGTACTAATGACCCTGAGATTTAAGCCACTTTTCTAGCCCAAAATCCTCGCCTTTTACTCGAACTTGTTGTAACTTCCAAAATTCATTAAAAACATAATAAAAATGTTGATCAATAGAAAATCACCCTCAAGACTAGGCCTAAGCATCCCCAACTAGTACTAACATTCTTTCAAACACTTTGCATCATTGCAACTTACAGGTCTAGGATACAAGACATAGCATAAACAACCGAAACAACTTATGATACATAACCAGAAGGATCACCTTCTTCTCCATTGGACTAATACATCATCAATTAGGTCTTGCATCCATCCATTTAATGATTACAAGTAAATATATGAAATTACCATGACATGAACTAGGGATTCAACCATGCTTATAACTAGCATAAAACCATGTAAATATTATAGATATGACAACCATTAAATCCACATATAAATTAGTCAAAAATTAAGAGAACTTAGCTTTTATTAATCATAGGAAAATTTGATCAGGTTCAAGACTTCCACGTACCACCTGACCATAGACATGGTTGAACCAAATCTCTGTTTCATCTAATCACCCTCGTGCCATATTCCAAGCATGAAGGTTGGATCTCATCGAACAACCAATCCAATAACAACCAAGGGAATCCAAAGGTTAAACCACCTCCACCCTCATCAAACCGTTATCACACCGAAATCGATGCTCCGATCACAACCAAAAAGAACTTGGAATGTCATCTAGAATCCATCGTTATCCTTGAGGAATTTTGCGTCTCCTTGCCTCTTAGGCTTATTGCAATCCAAACCCAGATCAGTAGGCCCTAAACCGAGACTGGTCTCTCAAGATTTACCGTGTATCCCACCAAAACCGATCAAGGGATTCCTAGGTCTTTGGGAATGAGCCTTATGACCACCTTCGCTCTGGATTCTGAAATCCATCCGGCAATTACAAAGTTCTAAAACGAAAATAAACATCCCATCATATCATAGCTTCCGGGAAAAATATAGGCTAGATTGAAATCCACTATCATAATCTCGTAAAACTATGCCACCGACAACAATAGAACCATACACCAACATGCAAAGCCATGTGTGTCCAAACTAGCTAGGGAATCACACATGCAAAAGGTTCCCTGCAAGTATTCCTACTGAAGTTGCTTGATTTCTGTTGATTCTGATTTAAACAAGAATGCAACAAATTACATATATAACCATCAATACAAAGATGCAGTAGAAATAAAACTTCATTTCATTAATATCAAATATTGAAATATTCTTACAAACTTAATGGAAATAAGACTAGCTTAGGCGATGGTAGCTTATCTTTGAGAAGAGATGTGGTGGCTACATACCTCTGAACTATGTTACAATGTTGCTCAAAGCCCTATTTATTGTTGAGAAACAACAGAAAACCATAAACATCCAAAAACCTAATTCTAGGAGATGAAGCATCAAACAATGGGCCCCGTTTGGGTAAATTGGTACATCAACTTCCCAGGGTCATAACTTTGGCATACGATCTCTGTTTTATGTGAAAAATAATTCGTTAGCAAGATTTGTTCGAGGACTACAACTTTTGAGTGACCAACATTAGTCTTCAACCCATGTTGGTCCTAGTTTTAAAAAAAAGACGTCATTTATTGCCTCAAAACAACTTTGGAAGTTCAGGACTTGAAAAACTGCCAAAAATAGTAAATTGTGCTACAAATAAGGAAATTTATAAACTGAAAGAAACAATGGTGGGGGTCCAAGTGGAATAGGAAGGTGGCCACCAATATCCACCTGGATCATCTTCTTTCTTTTCCTTGATCCTTTCTTGCTTTTCCTTTCCTTTCCTTCCTTTCCCTTTCCTTTTCTCTGGATT
This sequence comes from Pinus taeda, assembly GCA_000404065.3. NCBI lineage: Eukaryota > Viridiplantae > Streptophyta > Pinopsida > Pinales > Pinaceae > Pinus > Pinus taeda. The sequence goes on from APFE030647699.1 coordinate 409,523, forward strand.
AGAGTGCTCCAAGGAAACTCTAAGTGACCAACAGTGAGAGAGAGAGAGAGAGAGAGTAATGAGATAGCTCCAAACTTGAATTGAAAAAAGCCATGAACTGGTCCTCAAAAGCCTTTTTATGTATGAGGCCTCTATTTTCTTCATTTTCCATTATTTTCCTTCAATTTCCTCCTCACATGCAACATCTGACCTTTCACCTTATTTTTCTCCTAATTTCCTTTATTTTCATAAATAAATGTGCTGAAAATGTCTTTTTGTATTGTAATGCCTTTTCCTTAGCCTTTGCTAATTTTCCATAGCCAAAACACACATACAGTGATGCCCACTAGGATATATTTTCCCAAAATTCAACTTGGAATACGTGTCCCTTACCTGTGGCCTTATTTTTCCTTTATTAACTTTATTACTTGAAATTTTAGCCATGACTATTACAGAACCCTCTCCACTGGGGAAAACTATCCCCGATGTTAAACTATGCAAGACCTCAACAAAACCATTGAAAAGAGAACATGCTGTCTATGGAGCTTTATAACTTAACTCGTTGAAGTATTTACAATGAAGAACCTGCACAGAGACAAAACATCATGACAACATGAAAATATAATAACCATATTGCTTATTGGAGCTTTATAACTTATCTCATGATGATATTTACATCCATATAGATATACATATACAAATATCAAAACATCATCAAAACATATGCCAAACATATACCAACATCAAACCAAAACTGCTTTGCCTCAACTAGCAAACAATGAAAGATATAGGGCCTGCATCTTATTTGCCATCTCCGATGTAGCTTCTTCAGGTCCAAAGTGCTTCCACTACACTTTAACTTGCTCTATGGCTCTATTCCTGAGTATGATATGTTTCTGTTGTAGTATGGCACACAGAGGCTCTAGTTGGAACTTTCCTTCTTTCTCTACCTGCAATACAGACCAATCAACAACATGATCAACACTATTTATATATTTATTAAGAAATGAAATATGGAAACCATCATGGACATTCATTATTGGAGGCAATGCAAGTCAATATGCCACTGGTCCAATCCTCTCAAGGATCTCAAAAGGCCCGCAATACCATGGTGCCAACTTGGTACATGAACCAATGCTCAAATATCTTTTCTTTGGATTGATGCACAAATACACATGATCCCCAACCTGAAACTCTTTGAACACCCTGTGTTGATCTACTCTTCTCTCTATCCTGTGCTACCATTAGATTCTTCTTTATAACCAACATTTCCTGCTCCATGTCTATCAACATGTCCAGTCCAATAAGTACCTTGTTTACTAGATAACTCCAATTGATGGGAGTGTCACAACTCTGTCCATACAATTCTTCGAAAAGAATCATCCTCAATGACTCTTGGTAACCATTATTCTATGAAAACTCCGCCAATGGAATATACTCCTCACATTTCTCTATTGGTGGATCACATACATCCTCAGCATATCTTCCAAGATCCTGTTGATCCTCTCTATCTAACCACATTTCTATGGATTAGAAGCTATACAGAAGGGTAACTTTGTACCCAAGCCTGCAAATAACTCCTCCAAAACTTGAAAGTGAACTTTGCATCCCTGTTTGACAGAATCTTCTTTGGAACACCATGTAGTCTCAATATCTCTCTGATGAACACATGTGCTACCTCATTGGTTGAACATATAGTCTTCATCGGAATGAAGTGAGCTACCTTGCTCAACATGCCAACCATGACCATAATAGAGTCATGCTGCCTCATTTTCCTTAGAAGAACTATGATGACATCCATGGAAATGACCTCCCATTTCCATTCCGGAATCACAATAGGTTGTAGTAGACAACATGGATGCTTGCATTTTGCCTTTACCAACTGACAGTCTAAACATCTAGCCACAAACTCTACCACTTCCTTCTTCAGATTTGGCCAATAGTCAAACTTCTTCACCACTGTCAATGTCTTCTGATATCCTGGATGGTCCGAATATGGTTTCGCATGAAAATCCCTAAAGATAAGCTTCTTGAGCTCACTACAATTCAACACATAGATTCTGTCTAAAAACCTCACCAAACCATATTCCATGAGACAATAGTCTACATCCTGATCCCATGTACATGTCCCTACACCTAAACAGGTACCTATACTTGTACTCTATTGTAACCTATGCATGATCTTCATGTATTTGTCATCCCGTTGTCCTGCCTACAAGATCTTATCTTGTAACTATGTCCCACATGAGCTTATAGCTGCTATATGATTTACCTATACCTTCTTGCTAAGAGAATCTACAACATGGTTCTCCTTCTCTTTGATGTATCTTATCTCAAAGTCAAACTTGCTAAGGGTAGCCAACCATCTAGTTTTCCTAGCATTCATATTTGGTTGGTCAAAAAAATACCTCAACCCACTATGATCACTCATCAATGTAAACCTCCTGCCCAGAAGATAATGTCTCTACATCTTCAATGCGTGTATAATCATTGCTAGCTCAAGATCATGCATTGGATAGTTCTGCTCATGCTTATTCAATTTCCATGACTCATAGAAACTACTTGTGCTTCTTGCATGAGAACTCCACCAAATCCCCTTTTGCAAGCATCTATACACACTACAAACTCCGTGTCTAGATCCAAAATCTTTAGCATTGGTGCATGTGTCGAAGGTTACTTAAGCTGCTCAAAACTATCTTCACATTCCTTCATCCATTCAAACTTCTTACCTTTTCACTACAATGATGTGATAGGATATGCAATGTGTGAGAAGTTCCTGATGAACTTCCTATAGTAAATTGCCAATACCATGAATGATCTCACCTAATCTACATTCTTAGGAGCTTCCCATTCCATGATGGCCCTTAACTTTTCTGGAACTACTGTTATGCCTTCCTTGGAGACAACATGTCCCAAGTAGTGTACCTTAGTCTGAAATAAGTTTCACTTACCAAGTTTAGCATACAACTGATGCTCTCTTAGTAATCTCAACACTTCTGCTAAATGTTTGACATGTTCTTCCTAATTCTTAGAATATACCAGTATGTCATCAACGAATACAATAAAAAAGTTGTCCAAATAAGGATGCAACACACTATTCATCAAACACATGAAATAGTTGGAGAATTAGTCAAACCGAATGGAACAACAATAAAATAATAATGTCCATACTTGGTCCTAAATGTATTCTTGAAGATATCCTCTTCTTTGATGCATACCCGATGGTATCTCAATCTCAATTCGATCTTAGAGAACACTGCTGCTCCCCTTAGCTGATCAAACAAATCATCAATCCTCAATAAAGGGTACATGTTCTCGATTGTTACCATGTTCAGCTACCTGTAATCAATGCACAATCTAATAGTACCATCTTTCTTCTTTATGAACAACACTGGTGCACCCCAAGGTGATACACTGGGTTTGATGTATCCTTTGTCCAAGATTTCCTTTAGCTAGAAATTGAACTCTACCAAATTAGGTGTTCTCATCTTGTAACATGATTTCAATGCTAGAGCTGCCCCTGGCACTAACTCAATAGAAACTTCTACCTCCCTATGAGATGGAAACTTTGTAATTTCCTTCGGAAATACATCCTTAAATTGCTACAAAACTAGGTACTCACTCAGCACATCGCCATCCTCAACCTCCTTACCTTTGTCACTATAAATGTGTACTGCAAACATCATGCAACCTTTTCTAAAACTACGCTTAGTATGCATAGTGGTAACCATCCTCACTGATGTAGGCTTCTTCTTTCCCTGCAAAGTCCTCTTTTCTCCACTATCATCCATACCCTCATTGGCCTTGTCGAAGAAATTCACTTTGGTTCTATGAAGGTATAACCAATCCATACCCAAAAGAATACAATACAAACCCAATGGCAATACATTAAAATGTGTTGTTGTAGGCATACCATTTAACTCAAATGCACAAGCACTTACCCAATGGTGAACTCACTTTTTTGTACCTATAGCCAACTGTATCAACCAAGACTTTGCATGCACTTGTTTTCTCAAACCACACTTATCCACAAGCTCGAGATTAATATAACTATAGTAAGATCCAAGATCAATCAAAATAGAAACAACTTTATCACAAAGCTTACCGACCATCTCAATTATCGATGCCTGATGATCGGCCTACCTGTTGTCGATAATTGCATAGATTTGAGGAATTCTATGAGCAACATCACCAATTGTATGTGCCTCCTAAAAACTATAGATCTGGGGTTTACCATGACTCCGATACTACGGACAATCCCTCTTATGATGATCCTTACCACATATCAAACACTACAATGGTTCCCTACCACCACCTCTAGCCTACTGCTCTCCATGTCCCTTCTCAGTTGTATTGAATCTCTTGTAAGGAACTGCATTATCTTTCTCACTTGCATCTTGAGGTCTTCCTCAGTTTGGTGGTCATTTTCCTTTAGCTTTGTTGTTTCTCTTCAAGTCATGTTTTAGATCAACTTTGTGCTTCAACTTCTCATAACAATGCTTCAACTTTTGGATGGCCTCCTCCAATGATGTAGGCTCATAGAACTCAATCCAGTCTTTATATGAAACTAGAAATCAACTAATGAATCTCTAGACCGTGTCCTTCTCCTCTCTGAGTAAGGCACATATCTAAAAAACTCCAAAAATATGCTAGTATACTCCTCATTTTCCATACAACCCATCCGCAACTCATAAAACTCCTTAGCTTTGTCATCATAATACCTCTCAGATAAGTACTTCTTCTTGAAGAGCCTTTCAAATGCATGCCAAGTTAAATCATACTCATGTATGTCCTTGATATTCTTCACATTTTCCCACCAATATTCGCTTTACCTTTGAGACTGAAAAGGGTTGTCCTTGCTTTCATGTTTTCTAAGTAATCATGCAATCTAAAGAATTTCCTCATGCCAAGCAACCAAGCCTCCACATCTTGTGATTTCTTCATCTCTCCATCAAAGGTAGGTGGTGTTAGCCTTGCTGGAAAAAGGCCCACAAATGGATCCATATAGGCTCTAAGAGTCTCCAAATTTGCTTAAAAACATGCAAATGAGTCCATTAATGGGCTTTAAATCTTCAATTTTTGCTCAAAGATCATCCAATGATTAAAATCTGCACAAGAGGAGAGCCACTATTAGGAGGCTAAAATGCTAAAAAACCCATGAAAAACCCACAAATGGAGGCTTAAATAGTGAATATACAACTGCTGTTCGATCTAGTCGATCAATGACCCAGATCTAGGCGGCTAATTGCAATCGGCCGAGTAGAGGGGACAGTCTAAAGGAGGGTGCATGACACCGCTGATCAGCAATCGCCGATGATCGGATCGGTAGGTCGCATCCGCGATCGCAACAGTGGAGAACATGTGTTAGGTTATATAAATGCCTGGGAATAGAGTGATTAGTGATTGTGATTTATCGCATCGCTATGTTGCATTGGAAACATACCATGGGCGGGGCCTATTTACATATATACAGGTCTGACCCGATAATTGGACCCGACGATTATATAGATGAGATTGCATAAAACTTCAAGCCTGCAGGTTGGCCATTTTCAATACATTTTCAATCTATTTCGTTGTTTAAATGAAATACAAAGGAATACATAATAGCGCCGATAGCGATAAAGCCCAGAGCCGAAAGGGTTCGGGAATGACATTATATAATATTTCGGGTCTGGGGAAAGCCATATTTTAATGTTTTTATGTATTTTCATTAATTCAATGAAATACAAAGGGAACGGGCTAAATGTGAATTGCGATAATGACAAGGCTAGACCCGATGGGTTTCAGAGTTAAAATATATACTGTTTCAGGTCCGCCAAAGTGATTTACGTGTTTTTCAGTGTTTTTTCATGAAGTTCCAAATACAAAGAAAACACACAGGAGCAGGGTTTTGCGAATTGCGATGCTGACAAGGGCAAACCCGAGAGAAAAATAAACCATTTTTGAAGGCCTTTGAAGTCTGAAAAGGACAGAGAAGGGCAGGATTTCTCAGTGATGGTTGTGTTTTCTGTTTATAACAGAAATATACATTGTTTTCAACAGAGGTCCACCATAGGGCAGCGCTGTTCTTCTATAACAAAAGCATGCATTGTTAAAACATTGAAAGGGCCACAACATGCACAGCTCCTCCCCAAACTAACATAGAGGCTGAAACGAAGCACAGCGCATCAATAGCCCAGCATAGCCACATCAACAGACATTATGGAGCATCTCTGGCATAGGAGAACCTCCCAGACAGCGCAACAAGCTACCAAAATATCTGAAAGCGGTTACTCTGCTCTCAAGCAGAAAAATCTGATCC
>APFE030647705.1:0-13084 GCA_000404065.3 Pinus taeda
TGGAGGTTCTGGTCGTTATGGGCATTGAATCCAGAGTTGGATTATGTCCCCCACAACCTGCGTAACACGGACAAGTCACCGTTTGAACTGACGTGACCCAACAGCTTACGCATCACCGTTAAGTTGCCTTTGTTGACCGTAGCTTGACCCTTGTTGACCGGAGGTACAGATGATGTGGATGGCTAAACAAATGGCACAGGAACCTCGAGCACCTTGATTCCTAGGTGCCCATGTGGCTCATTTGGAAAAATGACACGTGGAACCTTGAGATTAACAAAAAGGCTGCGGAATCACCAGATGGCTGCGGAATCAGCAGATAGCTGCGGAATCGGCAGATGGCTGCGTAATGCCTGTAAATATGTCAAAATCTAAACAAAACAGTCACACATTAGAAAAGCTCACTTGATCATGCTTAATGACATGTAATGTAATGATCTGGGTGGTTTTACATTGAAAATGAGGCAAAAGAGAGAGGTAAGTGATGAAAAACAGTAGGTAATAGTGGATGATGAGGTGTAAGTTAGAGGCTCTACACTTGTCCTGAAGGCTGAAGCTGCCAAAACTGCTGAAGAATAGTGGCTGGTTCCCAGGTTGCATCTTCTGGAGAGGTGTCTTTCCACTTGACGAGGACTTCCTTGACCATGCGGTCGCGCAAATGTCGTTCTCGCGTATTGAGGACCTGTTCAGGTTAGAGCCAGAGTGAACCTTCTTCATCCAATCCAGGTAGACTGGTTTGAATTATGCAATTGTTCCCCACCACTTTCTTGAGGCAGGATACATGGAAGACTGGATGGATTTTTGAAGTTGGTGGCAAAGCTAGCTTGTAGGCTACTGCTCCAATGTGCTGATGTATTTGATAAGGTCCGTAGAATTTTGGAGCTAATTTTTGGCAGCCCTTTTCCTTGAGCAATGTTTTCTTATGTGGTTGCAGCTATAGGAATACCTAATCCCCTTCTTGAAATGTGTGCATTGAAAGATGTTGGTCTGCCTATTGCTTCATGCGATTCTGAGCTTGATGGAGATTATCTTTGAGACGGGCTATCATGGCTACATGGTTATGTAGGAGTTGATCCACTGCTTGCACCTTAGAGCATCCAGGGATATAAGAAGTAGGTGAAGGTGGGAGTTGACCATACACTGCTTCATATGGAGTCATCTTGGTGGCTACATGATTGTTAGTATTATACCACCATTCAGCTAGAGGTAGCCACTATACCCATTGTGTTGCTTTTCTAAAGTGAAGCACCTTAGGTATGTCTCCAAACATTTTTTGACTGCTTCAATTTGACCATCAGTTTGGGGATGATAGGAAGTACTTAGTTGGAGTTGGGTGCCTTGTAGCTTGAAAAGTTCTTGCCAAAAGTTACTAGTGAAAGTCGGGTCACGATTAGACAAAACGGAAGTGGGCATCCTATGTAGTTTGAAGATCTGGTCCATGAAATATTGAGCCACCAAAGTGGGGGTAAATGGGTGGGGTAGAGCGCAAAAATGAGCATATTTAGAAAGTGTGTCCACAATCACCATGATGATTGATTTGTTGCCTGACTTCAGAAGACCAGTAATGAAATCCATAGAAACATCCGTCCAGATATGGGTAATGGTTGTAAGGTGCCTGGTAACTTGATTTTTTCTCCTTTGTGGCATTGACATACATCACATTCAACTACAAAAGTAAGAATGTCAGTTTTCATGCCTGTCCAAAAGAAAGAACGACAAGTGTGAGCATAAGTCTTCTGCAAGCCTATATGGCCTGCAATGGGAGATGAGTGAAACTTTGCCAAAATGCGTGTTTTGAGGGTGGATGCCGGAAATATAACTACTCTATCCTTGTAGGGAAGAATCTCATCCTTCCAAGAGTAGCCAACTGAGGAATTAGGATCTGCTCTCAATTTATTAATGAGTAGGGAGAGAGAGGGATCTGAAAACCATTCCTTGTGAACTTCTTCAATCCAATATGGTATGGGAAGAGAGATTGATAACAGGGTGCTTTCATCCTCAAATTTCCATGATAAAGCATCCACTACTACATTGTCATGCCCATTCCTGTAAATTATCTCATAATCATATACCAAAATTTTGGGCAACCATTTATTTTACTAGGGTGAGGATAGATGTTACTCCAAAAAATATTTGAGGCTTTGATGGTCTGTGTGGATTTGGAAACTCCGCCCCAATAAGTATGGTCGCCAGGTATCTACTGCATGTAAGATGGCCATCATCTCCTTCTCATAGGTAGATTGTCCTAGATGTTTCCCATTTAGTTGTTGGCTGGTGAAAGCAAAGGGTTGTCCTTCCTGCATTAAGTCAACACTAATACCAATACTTAAAGCATCACATTCAATCACAGAAGATTTGGTGAATTCGGGTAGTGCCAATATGGGAGTGGAACACATGGCCAGTTTGAGAGTCATAAACGCCTGTTGTGTTGCATCAGTCCAGATGAATGAATTTTTCTTGAGAAGGTTAGCGAGGGGTCTAGAAATACGACCATGATTGCCGACAAATTTGTGATAGTAGACAGTGAGACCCAAGAATCCCCTCAAACTCTTCAAGGTTTTTGGTTGGGGCCAATATTGCATTCCTTGTATCTTTTTGGGATCCACCCGGAAACCTTCACAACCCACAATGTGGCCCAAATACTCGACTTATTCCATGCCAAAAGAGAACTTGGACAATTTCACAAATAATTTATGATTCTGGAGTAGTTGCAAGAGCAGGTCTACATGTTGAAGATGTTTTTCCCAAGTTAGGCTGTAGATGAGAATGTCATCAAAGAAAACGAGGACAAATTTTCGGAGATATGGTTTCAGTAGGTGATTCATGAGGCTTTGAAAAGTGGATGGGGCATTACAGAGACCAAATGGCATGACCAAGAATTCATAATGGTTGTCATGAGTTCGAAAAGCAGTCTTGGGAATGTCTACTTATTTCATGCGTATTTGGTGATAGCGAGAGCGAAGATTTATCTTAGTAAAGAATTGAGCACCTTGTAGCTCATCAATCAGATCATCAACAACTGGGATAGGGAATTTGTCTTTGACCATGAGCTTGTTGAGGGCCCTAAAGTCTAGACACATGCGCCATTCCCCATATTTCTTGAGCACCATGACCACTGGTGATGAGTAAGGACCGATGCTAGGACGAATGACACCGGATTCAAGGAGTTCCTTGATGATTTTTTCAATTTCATTCTTTTGGTCGAAAGGATATCGATATGGATGCACATTTAGTGGTTGTGCCCCTGGGACCAAAGTGATGCTATGATCATGTTCCCCTTTAGAGGGTGGAAGCTCTTTAGGTTTGTAAAATACATACTGGTGTTGATTCAAGACCTGTTGCATGTCAGGATGAATATGAAGAGTAGTGGGCTCGATGGCCTTTAAGGCATTAAACTGGGTGATAACTCCATGATGGCCCTTTTCCAACAACTTTTCCATGTGATGTGAGCTGATGATAGAAGGAGCACTTTCCTGGAGTCCATGGAGGGTATGCGTGTGGTCATTTTGATTAAAGCTCATAAATAACTCCTGGAAATCCATGGTGATTGGGCCTAGTCTGTGAAGCCATTCAACACCCAAGACAATGTCACAACCACCCATGTTAATCGCAATCATGTGGGTCTTTAGGTGGTAGTCTCCCATCTGAAGTTTGATATTTTTGCAGTAACCTTCACATTTCATTTCCCCCCCAATTAGTAATCTGGACCTGGAAATTAGAGACTTTCCTGACAAAACAATGAATAGCTTTAGCAACTTGCTGATGGATAAAGTTATGAGTGCTGCCACTATTAATCAATACTACTATAGGGCAATGTTTAATAAAGCCTTTGATTTAAAGAGTTTGGAGCGCAGAAATGCCTGCCAAAGCATGTAGCGAGATAATTGGTTCCTCTGGCATAGTTGGGAGTTCATTGTCCTCTCGGGTTTCCTCAACTTCGTCCTCTGGTCCCTCAAGGGGTGGGGCTTCCTTAGATGAGCTGTGATTAGTAACATCAATTTGAAAGAATTTGGGTTCCTTGCATTTATGCCCAGGGGAGTATTTGTCATCACAGTAGTAGCACAATCCTTGTTTTCTTCTTTCAACCATTTCTGCTGGAGAGACCTTTTGAACCTTAAGTGTTTGGGTAGGGCCCTGAGCTTGGGTGGGGTGACCCTTGGCTATGAAATTTGGACGAGGAGACTGGGCAGCTAAATCACGTTCCACTTTGATAACCTTGTTGCAAGCGTTTATCCATGTAGGTGGGTGGCGCATCCAGACATGTGCTTGGATGGCTTCTTTGAGACCACTTATAAAACATTCCAAGTAGAATTCATCGCCTAGACCTTATGTGTAGATGGCCAATGTCTCAAAGGTTGCAATGTATTCTTTTATTGTGCTTGCCTGTCGGAGCTTAGTAAGACGATGCAAAAAATTAGAGTCTCTGTTAAAGCAGCCACAAAGATATTTTGAGAACACCTACCAAGTTATGTTCCCGAGATAGCATTTCTGATGCCACTTCCACCATTTCCATCTCTCTTCGTCCAAGTAAAGGGTTCTCACAAGTAGTTTAGTTGATTATCTCGTATATCATTTAGAAGGAAATATTGGTCCATTTGTGCTACCCATACTATCGTATTAGAGCCATAAAGTTTATACATGTCCAGCTTGGGTGGGCGAGGGTGGGAATGTTGGTGATTTCCATGGAAGTGAAGATGATGGCGAGATTCTCCTTCAAGGTCTTCATTAATACCATTTCTGCTGAATGCAACCCCAACATCCTCACTTTGAATTGTGCTAAGAATTCATTCATCTGGTCCGCTAGGCTCTGGAAAGAATCCAACTTTTCTTCAAGGTGCTTGATCTTCTTGTTGGCCATGACTTGAGCTCTGGTTGCTACCATACACAGATCTTGGTCACTTGTCATCACTTTGACAAAATTTGGGACCACCCGAAAATTAAAGCTGACAAGTGAATGGTACTACCGTGATCAACTCATCATCCTGATTCTTATGGGTTAAGTCTCTTGTAAGCATTTTACTCCCCGCTTATCAATACTGCAATGGCCAAATTCCAGAAAAATTTATCCTGCCCAATGTCCTGCGAGAATCACTCTAGGCTATAGGAGCCACAAGCCTCACTTCGCAAATGGTCCGATCTGCCTGCGAAACCCCCAATTGTTGAATGTGAGTTGGACTGTGGCGGCGAGAAAACCCCACTTGATAGATCTGAATGGTACTGTGGCAGTAGAACCTCAATTGGTGGATCTGATTGTTGCGGCAACGACAAAACCCCAACTGCTAGATCTGATCTGGAAAATAAGATAAGGGGTGATCTTCAGAGAGTTGAGGGAACTATGGTCTCAAAGGATTGTCAGGTGCTACAGATCACAATATACATAAGGGTCCAATAATAATACTCGACCCAATCTTTCAGGGCACTAACTAAGGAGGATCAACTGTATCCTTAGCCGTACTACCCGACTACCTTATCGTATGCGCGAGTAATCTCCTTGAGTGTTGTTCTCGGTGTAATGTAGTAGCAAGACGACCGACATTTTATCTAAGGTGAGGTTTCAGGTGAGACTAGGGTGCTTCCGATATACCCAGAGGGTATGTGGATTCTATCTAATGCGCTACTACTCGAAGGGGTACCCATAGGGGTTACAAGGGAGTCCAACAAGCATGACCACCTCTTGTATTTCCTGTTTGCATGCCTCCCCAAATCTTCAGGTTTATGCGCTCAACAACAGATCCCATGGTTTAAAGACGCCGAAACACGTCTCTAGCCTAAAAAAACATTTTTGCCAAAAATGGAGGTACCACTGCCCCTAGAAAGTGCTCTGATACCACTTGTTATGCTCTTGACCTGGGAGAAATTCCAGTATACCAAATATGTGAAGAAATACAACTTAGAACACAAAACAAATGAGAAAAACAACAAGTATTTTATTATTTAGAGATGAAATCAATGTTCACTTGCCTCTTTGAGGGGGCAACCTCTAGCAGAGAAGAGCTCGATTACAAAATAAGACTCAATATTCCTAAATGGGGAGTCTCTATCCTTTATATAGGATTCATACATAAAATACCATGGGTCATTACCATGGTTCTCTCAATACCATCTATCTAATATCATGGCCCATTTGCAACTAACTGTGGTCCCTTTCTTAAATGCGGGTCAACCACTTACAATTATTAATACGGGCTTTATTGACTCTTTAACTAACTATAACTATGACTCGACCCTATTACATAAATAAAGGGGTTAGGGTTGGACACTAACAATTTCTTTGTCATTTCCAATCAGAAACATATCATCCACATACGACACCAAAAAAATAACATGGTCACCAATTAATTTAAAATGCACATAATTATATTCTTTTCTTATGGTGAAGTCAAGTCCTCGTATATATGTATCAAATTTATGATACCACATCCTTGGTGATTGTTTTAACCCATACAAAGACTTTTTTAACATGCATACCAGTTGTTTCTTACCCTTCACTGCAAAGCCTTCAAGTTGCCTCATGTAGATCTCTTCTTCTAGATCCATGTGAAGAAACATTGTCTTCACGTCTATTTTTTCTACCTCAAAATCAAAAGCATCAAAAACAGATAAAATTAATCTAATAGAAGCTACCTTGGCAACAGGAGAAAAAATATCACCAATATCAATTCCCAGCACCTGGGAATAACCTCTTTCTACTAACCGAGCTTTATATTTCTCCACCTTGCTTCTTGCATTCATATTCTTCTTAAACACCCATTTGATTTCCTTCCAGCCGATAACTCCACTAGATCGCAAGCCTATTTTTTGTCCAATAATGCCATTTCATCAACCATGACCTCTTTCCAGAGTTTTCCATCCTCTGAATCTACTGCCTCCCTAATAGTTCTGGGATAATCATTAGTAATAAATAAAGAAAAATTTGAACATAAAGCAGATGGACTATACCTTTCTGGTTGCCTTCTTTCTTGAACTGATCTTCTCACAGCTGGAGTTTGTGGCTCTTCATCTTCTGATTCCTGTTCTACTGTAGAGCATGATTCTTCCTCCTTTAGCTCAAACTTTATCTTCTCATGTTCCTTTGGTAGGATTTCATGCTTAATAACATCTTTCACCTCTCTAAACACCACATCTCGGATGTACACAACCTTCCTTTTTTCTGGGTTCCAAAGACTATAAACTTTTAAACCATCCTTATACCCAATAAAGATGCACCTTTCATATTTACTATCCAACTTGGTTCTTTTCTCCTTTGAATCACATCCCAATACTCTCAAATTTGAAATAGATGGTTTTTTACCAGTCCATACCTCATGTGGAGCCCTTATCCTCTAACATTGATGAAGCTGATCTATTAACCAGGTAACATGCAGTCTCCATCGCCTCTGCCCATAATTCTTATCCTAACCCGACACCACTAAGCATGCTTCTTGCCTTTTCCATCAACATCCTATTCATTCTTTCCGCAACTCCATTTTGCTGAGGTGTGTATGGAGTAGTATTCTATTTTTCTATACCACACTTCTTACAAAACCCTTCAAATTACTTATTTTAGAACTCTCCACCATTATCTGTCCTCAACACCTTTATCTTCTTCTTTGTCTAGTTTTCCACCAGAGCTTTAAATTTTTTAAACTTGTCAAAGACTTCGAATTGCTTCCTGAGGAAATATATCCATGTATTCCTTGAGAAGTCATCTATAAAAGATACATAGTACATAGAATTACCCAGTGATGGAACTGACACAGGTCCAAACACATCACTGTGCACAAGCTCTAATATCACTTTCACCCTTTTAGCACCAGAGGGGAAAGTCACCTGATTCTGCTTCCCATATACACAATGTTCAAAGAAATCAAAATGCAGAGAAAAATTAGACATACCTTCTACCATACTATTACTGTGAAGTATTTGAAGGCCCTTCTCTCCAATATTTCCAAGATTTTGATGCCATAGCATGGTCTTTTTTCTAGAGACCACTGGATTTTCTGCTCCACTTTCAAGAACCACATAAATGTTGAACCCATCAATAACAGTGCTACCCAGAAGCTTGTACAGAGTTCCAATCCGAACTCCCTGCATCAATACCAATGCTCCCTGAACCATATTGCAGTTATCTTTTTCGAACACTATTTTACACTTGCATCATCCATATTGCTTACAAAAATCAGATTTCTGGCCAATGCATGAATATGTAAAACACCCTGAAGTGTTCTAATCCTTCCACCTTGCAACTTCAGCTTGAATTTTTTGCGTCTGACGATTCTAGGCTTCCTGTCATTCCCTAAAAAGACATCACTGCCATCATATTTCTCATATTCACAGAACCACTCCCTACGGGGAGTGAAGTGAAATGATGCACCTGAGTCAATCAACCATGCCTCATGATCTACATGTGTACTTGAAGGAGACACCAAGTACACATCCCCACCTTCATCTGAGGTGGTTTTCACCTATGTAGAAGGAGCATCATTAGATCCCTTTCTTTTCTCAAGGGCTTTAGATGTACAATCCTTTTTAAAGTGCCCTTCCTTTCCTCATTTCTAGCACACCTTTACAGGTTTTCTTGAAGATTTAGATCTCCCTCTAGATTTAGATCTCCCACTCAAGGACTTGTTTTTGTTTTTTGTTTTTCTTTGTTTTGTTTTGTTTGGTTTTTTTTTTTGGGACCATCCTCGTACAAACAAGGAATCTCCATTCTGGCTCTCCATATTTTTCTGTATCATCTCCTCCGATAGCAAGGATGAGAATATTTCATCAAACTTCAAGGTATTTGTATTGCTACCTATTGCAACAACCAGACTATACCACAAATCTAGTAGAGATCACAACAAACTGATGCACTTATCTTCATCTGAAATTTTAATATCAACAAATAACAACTGACTTACCACAAAATTAAAGGCGTTCATATTCTCTGTTATTGAGTCTCCATCCCTCATTCTCGGGTTATACAACTCTTTCCATAGGAACATTTTATTTACCATACACTTAGATTGGTACAAAGCCCCTGAGTTGCCCCACAAATCCTTCGTAGTAGCTTCCCCTGATACATTAAACAATTCTGAATATGAGATACAAAACAATATTGCTGGAAATAATACTAAGAGGGGGTGGGGGGGGGGGGGGGGGGGGGGGGGGGGGGGGTGTTGTGAATCAGTATTAAGTCAAGTCAATAATCTTTTTCTTTTCATACTCAAATTTGTATACGCTACTTCCATGTGGGTAACCCGTGTGTACATGCAACTGTGCTTACGGAAACAAGCGTATATCCAACAAACTAATGATTCAGTTAATTCATCATATGTTGATCTTTAATCTGTCCATTAGTACTTTATTAAACATTAAAAGTAACCATATGCAATTAATAACAGAGTGAACCATCACACATAAGCAACACACATGAACACCAAGACTTAAGGTGGAAACCCAATGTGGGTGAAAACCACTTGCTGTTGTCGTCTTTGTCTTCTTTTAATAAGAAGAAAATATGTTTAAAACATTGTACTAGTGCAGACTCATACTAGTACGCAGGCTTCTACATGCAGAAGGCTACAACCTTCTCTCATTCTCTAGCTTCTACTGGAAGGGAGCTACAACCCCCTAGCTCTTGTAGTAGTCGATATGTTTACTAGTACATAGGTGCTGACCTACAGAAGGCTACAACCTTCTCTCTTCCTCCAGGGACCTCGTTTCATAAATTTTCAGACGAGATACTCTTGGAACACAACACCATAATTTGAAGGCCACGTTTCATCCAATTTTCATACCGGACCGATCAACAGAATTGAAGCTCAAAATCAATCTCAAATTCACTACACTTATCAAATACATCTCCATCAACCAATCACTGAAACTTAAACATCACTTTTTGAATCATTCAACTTTAATCAATTACTTACCCAATTGAATCATCCATTCTTTTAATCAACTTCAACCAATCAACTGCAATAGATAGATCACTGTAACCAGTACAAAGATCTGAGTTCAGATCACTACATTACCATGCTTCAGAGTGTATACGCTATTTAGTAGAAGCCAACCTGCGTGTATACGCAACTTCCTTGAAGCAAACCAACGTATAGATCTGCAAACACTTTGCTGCACTTCCAGACTTCAGACATAATCACACATAGAGGATAAAACATGTGTTAGTGATCAGATCTAGCCCATCCATTATCAGATCACATAATGATAAGTCATTATGATCCTAATCCATCA
Source organism: Pinus taeda (assembly GCA_000404065.3). Taxonomy (NCBI): domain Eukaryota; kingdom Viridiplantae; phylum Streptophyta; class Pinopsida; order Pinales; family Pinaceae; genus Pinus; species Pinus taeda. Next base: position 10,210 of record APFE030647705.1, read on the forward strand.
TTAGATTTCATTCATCAACACTGAAGCTAATCACAATCAACCAATCTGAATATGCAGAATACTGTCACTAGAAAACAGTCACCAGAACACAATGCAAAACCTTGAATACCGCAACAGAAAACAGAACCCTTATAGATCATACTTTAGAATATATACGCTACATCCATAAGCTGAACCAGCATGTATACACCCTTTTACCAAGGGAAACCAGCGTACAGATCTGCAAATTCCATTCTATGATGTATATGCTACTTCTGTATGCTAAACCAGTGTGTATACGTTGTTTTACCAAAGCCAACTTGTGTATAGATCTGGAAATTCTAACTTAAAGCATCACAGCTATTTCAGACTTCATTCATACCCAGATCATCACATTTACATAATAAAAACATGCGTCAGTATTCAGATATAGAATGTTCAAGATCAAACCACATAATGATAATACATTTAAATGATCCCGGTCCATCAACTTTCATTCGCCATATAGGTGTATCCTTGGTTTAGATCAGAAACCCATCACTTGCATACTTGATCTCACACTTCATCAGATATTCGATTTTTCCACACTTTGGCCTAATGATCTTCTTCTCCTTTTATATTTTTTGGCCTTTCTCAATACCATGGACCAAAACCACTTAGACCAATACCTTGGATCGAATACCTAGGGTCAATACCTCGGACCAGATACCTTGGACCAATACCATGGATCAAAATACCATGGACCAAAAATTTATTTTTCCAAGGTATACGCGCTTTTCCTTCTGTGAAAGTGCGTGTGTACGTATATGCGACTTGTATACAGTGAACCTGCATGTATACGCAACTTGGTCAATGGTGAACCTGTGTATACCTGTCTTTCTTCATTCTTTGTAGTCTGATCTGTAATTCTTTACTGTTTACCTGCTATACTGTGATATTTCATCTGAGTGACTTGCCTTCTGCACTGATTCATTGAAGCTACCTTACGTTTCATCACATTTGTAAACACTACTGCCATGCATTCTATCACATCTGATATCTCTTATGTAGATTCATCTAGTTACCATATACAAGTGAGTTGTTCTGCTACAAGTGTGTTGCCATCAAGTACAACACATACATCATAATGCCAACAAATATTGTGCTCTTTGCTTCCCGATCCAACTCTTCCCAATCTTCATCTAACATTTCCGTTGGTTTAGTACCCAGATCTATCGTGATCCACTAATATTTAACCACCAACATATCCTCCTTCTTGAGCTTCCATAACTCAAAACTCTGATCGTTAAATTTCTCGATCTCTATCTTTCCACTGCTCGCCATCTTCTTTTACCATAAGAATCGATCTTGTAGATCTCCCACTGAACAGGGTCTACCACAGGCCTGATCAAAACTGCTCAACAACAAAGGCGTCCCCTTGAAGCCGAAACATATTTGATACCAAATGTATATTTTAACCCCATACAAAATTGACCTGCATACGAATTCTAAAAAATAGAAAATAAACAATGGCGAGAATATAAAACATATTTACACAGAGATTTTCCCCTGGATCCCAAAATAGGGACTACCAAATTGATTTTTCATTATGTTCCTTTCAATGTTACAATACATATATGTACATGCCGAATCATTCATAAACCCCAATCCATTAACCTTAGATTAGAACATAACCGTAGTTCCCTTGAGAAGATCTACAAAATACCATGGGTAGAAAACCATCATGCCCAAAACCGTGTGCAAAACCCATGCACAAAACCATAGGTAGGTTCTCCCACCTAATATAGGGTCCAAAAAAAATTTCCCGAGGCAAGGGGGCTACCACTCCCTTGAAACCACCTGTTTGGTCAATTTAGTGTCCTAAATTGCTCTGCATAAATTATCAATCTGGGTATCGTAAACTGATGAAGTAGTGCACTGTTTGTGTTAGCTAACCCTTCTTACTTCATTGTTTTTATGTTTTATGTTGTTTTGGGGGTTTTTGGTCTTTTAATTCCTAATGATTTACAATGTAAATTATCAAAACTAAATCTAACTTTCTTAAAGACTGCTCAAAATATAAAAATGAAAACAGAGCTAAGAAAGATATGGAAACAAAGCTAAGAAAGAAATGAAAACAAAGTTTCTATTGTTTAGAGGATTTTCGGTGAAATCACATAGATAATCATTTGTCGACGCGTTTCGAACCAACCAGCGTGGTTCATCGTCAGGACAAGTTGAAGAACCAGATCCAACTTAGCATGTTAAATAGTCTGAGCAGAGATTACAACGGCTAATTTTGACTGAGACCCAGGTCAAAAATTAAAAGTAAAATTAACAATATTAATATTATAATATTATTATTAATAATATAAATCCATTTCGTAGAAATAAGGTAATCAGGTAAATTATATAACATAAACTCAAGGTTAGTTAAATTTATTCATTAATCTATTTATAATTTATTTTAATATACTAATAATATTATTAATAAATAAATAAATTATTTTTAGGGAAATTAAGTTAAATTAGGTAAAAAGAATATAAAAATAAATTCCTTTAAGTCTCTAATTTTTTTATTTTATTTTAATTAATAAATATATATTATTGGTATAAGAAAATTATTATATTTAAATCATTTCTATATTTATTTAAAAATATATAAATAAAAAATCTATAAAAACTCAAAACGGTTAGTTTCAAAAATTAATTTAACTTAAATTAATAATATATATATATAATTAATTTAAACAATATATATATATATTATATATATATATATATATCTTAATATATATTTATATATATTAGTAATTATATTTTCCAACTCATATATATATATATATAACTATATATAATATATATAATATATTATATAATAGTATATATATATAGATTCATGTTAGATTTTAGGCTT